>JAQZBX010052650.1:0-19077 GCA_029593785.1 Cabassous unicinctus | reverse complement strand
GTGTTTCTTCCGTGTCTGCTTATCTCCCCCTTGCTGTGAGGTCCTGTGCATCAGCCCACCGCGCTGCGCGGGTCAGCCTGCTCTCACAAGGAGGCCCCGGGAAGCGAACCCGGCGCCTCCCGCATGGTAAACGGGGGCTCTATCGATTGAGCCACACCTGCTTCCTGCTGTGAGGTCTTGCTGCATCAGCCTACCGCGCCGCGCGCCAGCCGGCCTGCCCTCACAAGGAGGCCCCGGGAAGCGAACCCGGGGCCTCCCATATGGTAAACGGGAGCGCTATCCATTGAGCCACACCCGCTTCCGGTATGTGTACTTTAATAGAGCTATTTATAGGACCTTGTTGGGGCACACAAGGAAGATGAGAAATCCTCTGGAGGGTGAGCTGAGGCCCACAGAGGATCTGAGCATGGGCCTTCTAGGTAGAGAGAACAGCATAAATAAAGACAGAGGCTTAAAGCATCTTCAGATTAAGGGCTGAGAATAGTAATGTCAGTTAGTTAAGGAACTGAAAGTAGTTATGTTTGGCTGGAGTGGAGTTTGGACTTTATGATAGCTGAGGCTTGAGTGTAATCATGGGTCAGATTTGCTATTTAGGTCATTCTGGCAAGAAGTGTGGATGTGACTTGGAAAGAAGTGAGACTGGAGGCAGAAAGACCAGGTGGGAATTTTGCAAGAATCCTGATGAACAATATTGAGAAAAAAAGGATCCGAGCCAGTGTATCTCAGAGTGTGGGACTCAGACAAGCTGAGGAATTTATTAATAATGCACATTCTTAGGTCATTGCCTCAGGTATCTGATTCAGGAGTCTGGGGTTTTAGAAGTAGTTGAGAAGCACACAAAACTAAGATTTTTTAATATTGGTGTAATTAGCAGGGCTTCATGACTGACTAGATACTGGTGCAAGTTAGTGAGAGAGAAGGAGAGTCAGAGGATGACTCCTAGATCTGTAGTGTCATAAAAGTGTCAGAAATGATGCACTCCAGGTGATGTCAGAGGAAGACATAGGGCAATACCCTGGAAGTATATATGAAGGCTGAGGAGGTGAAGGGTGGATGCGACTAGATAGTTGGGTGGGTAGTTATCCACTTGAGAAGTTACCCAAAAGTTGAGGGGTGGAAGATGACTGTGAACCAGGTGACAAAGTCTTTAATGAATGAAGCGACAATGTCTGAGGTCAGTAAAAACAGCAACAAGGAGGTGTAATGGGTACTATAGGCCAGTGCTTCCCAAATGTTAATGTGCTTGTGAATCACTTGGAAGATATTGTTAAAATTCAGATTTTGATTCAGTAGGTCTGGAATGGGGCCCAAGATTCTACATTTCCAATAAGCTTCTAGGTGATGTTGAAGCTACTGGTCCATGAACCACACTTTGAGTGGTAAAGACATAGCTCTGTGTTTCTCAAACTTAGCTGCATATCACACTTTCCTGGTTGATTGATATTTTGGTCCCTTGCCCAGATATTATCTAATTGATATGGAGTGTAGCCTGGACATTGCGATTTTAAAAAGCTCTCCAGAAATTCTAAGGCACAATGAAGTTTGAGAACCATTGATATTAGCTGATTACGGCAGAGGATGAGGCGTGTCATAGTATGAAAGTGGCAATGGGAAATAGTGAAGCTGGCACTACTCTGGATCTCCTGGTACAAGGTAGGGGGCATAAGGAAGGCCCCAAAACCTTGTATTTGAGAAAAACCTGGGTTGATCTGCAACAAGAGAAGACTGCAAAGGAAGGGGCAGGAAGATGTGAGAGTTTGTCCTGGGTAGTAGCTGAGGAGGACAAGGATGAGAAGCATGACTGTACTCCTTTCTCCAGGTTATGAGGCTGGGATTAGAAGCCCTGTGAGGGCCACTGACAGCAGTCTTTGCTTGACTTTCCAATGGGATATTATTGAGCAGGTCTCCTTGTATTTCCAAAGAGAACTACCCTCATCCTTCCTTTTTCTATGCCCTCTGGATTTGTTTTTAAGTCCTGATGGGTGAAACTAGAGTAGTTAGGGTATCAAGAGTTCTCTCCTCTAGGTACTGGTTGTTAGTAACTATTGGACACTGGTTTGTGATGTGTATGAAGTAATTATTGTATTTTTTTCCTCCAGATATTATAATAAAAATGAATGGCAGGATATAACACTTGTGGCTGAATTTTCACTACTTGGAAGACATGAATTTGAAGTAGAACTCCATAAAGCAGAATATCTGCCAGAAATTGTGTGAAATTAAAAGTTTAAAATTCTTCAATTATTTGTGATATATCTCTGTTGAAATTCTATTGAGGTTCTTGTAATTTAATTTTAATCAGTTAAGAAAAAAATATTTCTTCTGTGTGCTTTTAAAAATATATGTATGTTGATTGCAAAATAAGAACCAAATAGCTGAGAATAAAACACTAAAATAGATTATTGTAACTTATAAAGAGCCAACACTGGGGTCTATGTCTGAGTAACTTTATTTGTTTGGTTTTTTCCCCCAAAGTTTATCCTCTGTATGGATTAAAAGTTGTAAAGATGTTGAAGCACTAGAAATGAAAATGCTTGTATTACGAGCTATTTTTAACAGAACTTAATTGAAACCACATGAGTGAGAGACCTAATTCCAGGTCTGCCTGAAAGAAACTCTATACTCAAGGCTTGCTGAGGCAGAGAATGTATAATACATGCAAGCAATCATATACTAATTATTTCTTACATTACCTCATCCCCAAACAACATTTTTTAGCTAATAGTAATCTGAAGGAATTTTTTTTTTTTTGGTAACATAAATTGTTGCAGAAACATGATAATGCCCTTCCTAAAAAACAGCAATCCTGTTATCAGTGAACATTGTACAGTTGTATAACTCTTGGTGAGATTTTACTCTGATGGTTTTACTAATGATATTATACAGAAAAGTAAGCACAACTCAAATTTTCAAAGCTGCTTCACTATGAAAGGAAATGATAAAATTTCCTGAATTAATTTGAAGGTATATACTTAAAAATAGTATTCACTTTTAAATAGGAGTGCTATCAAGATGTTTTTATAAATGATTTGACAAGGCCTTAAGCCACTAACAAAGTTGTGATTTGTTTCATATTTTCATCGAAGATGAAGTAGGGGAAAGTTGCAAGGAAATGTAGAAGAAATTGTTAATGATAAAGGCTAGAATGAAATTTAGACCTGAATTCTAAATCAGTACTCATCTAAGTCAGCAACTCTTGTGGTGCTTTAAAATGTAGAAATGTGGTAAGTAGTGGGGGAACAAGAATGAAATAGAAGGTCTATTCCCTGCCTTCAAGGAGTTTATAATTCATGGAAGAAGGGAAAGAATGAGAATGAATTATTTGATAGTTTCTAATCAGGGAGTAGGTACTCATGAGAAAGAATGATACCTGATTCTTAGATTGAGCCTGGTAGGGTGCGAGGAAACAAGCTTATAAGGAAAATGTACTAGCTCAAAGAGGTAAATACTTGGGATACATCCAAGATCTAAAATGATTCAACTGGATTAAATCTCAGAGCTTCTTCAGGGAATGCTGAGACATAGACTTTTTCCTTTTTCTCTTGGATTTTTATCTGAAAGGATATATGCTGGAAGCTGCTGACAGCCATCTTGTATTCACAGAGAGAGGCCCTGACTAGAAATGGAGTCTACACAGAGAAATTAGAGCTGAGATGGAGAAACTGGATCTTTGCTACCATTGTCATAGTCCCTGGATCCAGCTGTGCCTGTCCATCTAATTTAGGGAAATAATTGATTTCATTCTTTGTATTTGCTAGTTTAGTTTGGGTTTTCTATCATAGGCAACATAGAACATCTCGACTGACTCAACCAAGACTTTGAGTTCTAGGTCTCTGTAGCCAAATACTTTTTACCAGAGTGGCTATCATAGGCATTTTTTAAAAAATCTTTTAAAAAAAAATTATTGAAATATATCACTCACACAAAAACACACATAAAAAATAAGTGTATAGCAATAGTTGTGAACTTATAAAACAAACATACATAACATCACATAACATACAGGGCTCTCATAACTTACGCCACCACCAATATCTTGATTTTTGTGAAACATTTTTAACTAATGATGAAAGAGCATCCTCAAAAGATTACTACTTACCAAAGTATCTTACATTTGGTATATTTTCCCCCCAACCCACTCTATTATTATTATTATTATTATTATTATTTTAAAGATTTATTTATTTCTCCACCCACCCTACCCCCCACCTCTGTTGTTTTGTACTCACTGTCTGCTCTCTATGTGTTCTTCTGTTTCAGCCTGTCTTCTCTTTAGGCGGCACTGGGAACCCATCTTGGGACCTTTTTGGAGTGGAGAGAGGCTGCTCAATCTCTTGCACCAGCTCAGCTCCCTGATATGCTGTGTCTCTTATTGTCTCTCTTCTGCGTCTCTTTTTGTTGCATCATCTTGCTGTGCCAGCACTCTACACAGGCCAGCACTCCTCAGCGAACCAGCACTTCACGTGGGCCAGCTCACCATTAGGGCCAGCTTGTCGCATGGGACAGCTTGCTTTTCACCAGGAGGCCCCGGGAATCAAACCCTGGTCCTCCTCTATGGTAGATGGGAACCCAATCACTTAAGCCACATCCACTTTCCCTTATTATTATATTATTATATTTATATCATTTATACATGAACATATATAAACAATAAGTGTATAGTAAAAGTTGTGAACTTACAAAGCAAACATGTATAACATCATACTGTGGTCCCATACATCAACCCACCACCAACACCTTGCATTGCTGAGATGTGTTACAAATTATGAAAGACTATTGTCAAAATCTTCCTACTAACTATATCTTATATTTGGTGTGTTTTCCCCAAACCCACAATATTATTATTTTTTAAAATATATTTTTATTACAGAAGTTGTAAAGTTACAAAACAATCATAAATATGTGCAGAATTCCCATACAACACCCCTCTATCAACACACCACACCATGGTGGAACATTTGTTACAGATTATGAGATAATATCGTCAGACTATTACCACTAACCATGGTCCATAGCGTACATTTCACACACTTTTTCCGTACTTCCCCATTACCAACACAGTACATCTTTAGTATAGATGCTTGAATATTACAGTATTGCTGTTAACCATAGTCCATAGGTCACTCCAGTTGTATTTTTCCCATGCTTCTCCACTTCTCACCACCCTGCAATAGTGATGTACATCTGCTGTAGCTCACAAAGGACACTCTTGCATCTGTACCATCAACCACAATTCTCATCCACCTCTGGGTTTATGTGATATTCAGTCCCTAGATTATTCTCTAGCTTTCTTTCAATTGGCATTTACATCCCTAGACTAGCCTTTTGAGCCACATTACCATTTATATACCAGCTGTTACTCACTATAAATGTTATCGTCAACTCTGTACATTTCCATACTTTTACAGTAAAGTTAAAACTTCTACATACATTAAGCATCAGTAGTCCATCTCAGTCTTCCTCTTATCTCCTTTAAGAATCCACCACCTACCACCAGATCTTGAAGATGTTTCCCTACATTTTCTTCTAGAAGCTTTATGGTTCTTGCTTTTATATTTAGGTTTTTTATCCATTTTGAGTTAATTTTTGTATAAGGTGTGAGATAGGTGTCTTCTTTCTTTTGGCTATGGGTATCCATTTCTCTCAGTATCATTTCTTGAAGGGACTGTTCTGCCTGAGCTGGGTGGGTTTGACAGGCTTGTCAAAAAGGACTTGGCCGTAGATGTGAGGGTCTGTTTCTGAACCGTCAGTTAGGTTCCATTGGTCTATGTGTCTGTATTTATGCCAGTACCATGCTCTTTTTACCACTGTAGCTAGGTAATATGATTTAAAATCCCAAAGTGAGAGTCCTCCAACTTTGCTTTTCCTTTTTAAGATGTTGTGGCTATTCGGGACCCCTTACTCTTCCAAATAAATTTGATAATCATGTATTCCATTTATTTTTAAAATGCTGCTGGAATTATTATCAGGATTGCATTGAATTTGTATATCAATTAGGGTAGAATTGACATCTTTTTCAAAAATTAAAAAAAAAAAGATATTTAGATTACATAAATATACATAAAAATATAGGGGATTCCCATATGCCCTGCTCCCCATACCACCCACATTTACCCACACTAACAATATCCTTCATTAGTATGGTACATTCATTGTAATTGATGAACACATTTTGAAGCATTGCCACTAAACATGGATTGTAGTTTACATTGTAGTTTACACCATCTCCCACACAAGAATTGACATCTTAATATATTTAGTCTTCCAATCCATGAGCATGGAATGTTCTTCCAATTGTTTAGGTCTTTATTTATTTCTTTTAACAATGCATTGTAGTTTTCTGAATACAAGTGCTTTACATTGTTGATTATGCTTATTTCTAAATACTTGATTCTTTTAGTTGCTTTTGTAAATAGGAATATTTTCCTGATTTCCTCCTCAGATTGTGCATTGCTAGTGTCTTTTAAAGACTATTTCATCTTATATAAGTATAGCTACTCTGGCTTTTTTGTTTGTTTGTTTGTTTACTGCATGCATGGAATATTTTCTTCCAGCCTTTCACTTTCAATCTATTGGTATCCTTGGGTCTAAGATGAGTCTTTTGCAAACAGCATATAGGTGGCTCATATTTCTTATCCATTATGCCAGTTTGTGTCTTTTGATTGGGGAGTTTAATCCATCAACATTCAGTGTTATTACTGTAAAGAAAGTTTTTATTTTGCTCATTTTGACCTTTGGGTTTTATCTGTCATATTTTATTTTCACCACTCTTTTGAGACTTTTAGTTACTTTTACGGCTATAATCGTCATTTCTAGACTCCTTTTTTTTTAAAAAAAGATTTATTTATTTTTCCCCTCCTTGCTGCTTGTGTTTGCTGTGTCCATTTGCTGTGTGCTTCCTCAGTGTCTGCTTATCTCCCCCTTGCTGTGAGGTCTTGCTGCATCAGCCCACTGTGCCGTGCGGGCCGGCCTGCCCTCACAAGGAGGCCCTGGGAAGGGAACCCAGGGCCTCCCATATGGTAAACGGGAGCTCTTATCGATTGAGCCACACCCACTTCCCTCTAGACTCCCTTTTAAGCCTCTCTCCTGTCTTTTCTTTTCAGACTGTATCACATCCTTTAGTATTTCCTGCAAAGCTGGTCTCTTGTTTACAAACTGCCAGTTTCTGTTTATCTGTGAATATTCTAAAATCACCCTCATTTTTTAAAGACGGTCTTGCTGGATTTAAGATTCTTGACTGGAAGTTTTTTCTCTTGCAGTATCTTAAATGTATCATACCACTGTCTTCTTGCCTCCATGGTTTCTGATGAGAAATTGGCACTTAATCTTATTGGGTATCCCTTATATGTTATGCATTGCTTTTCTCTTGCTGCTCTCAGAATTCTTTTTGTCTTTGGCATTTGAAATTCTGATATGTGTCTCAGAACTGGTCTATTTGGATTTATTCAGATGGGAGTATGTTGTGCTTCTTGGACATGGATATCTATGTCCTTCAATAGGGTTGGGAACTTTTCTACCATTATTTTTTCAAATATTCCTTCTGCCCCTTTTCCCTTCTCTTCTCCTTCTGGGACACCGATGACACATGTTTGCATGTTTCTTGCTGTCGTTTAGGTTCCTAAGACCTTGTTCAATTTTTTCCATTCTTTCCTTCATCTGTTCTTTTGTGTGTTTGTTTCAGAGGCTATTTCTTCAAGCTCACCAATCCTTTCTTCTGCCTCCTCAAATCTGCTGTTATATGATTCCAGTGTATTTTTAATTTCATTTATTGCACCTTTCATTCCCGTAAGATCTGCTATTTTTCCATGTATGCTTTCAAATTCTTTTTTGTGCTCATCCAATGTTTTCTTAATATCTTTAATCTCTTTAGCCATCTTATCGCACTTACTAAGGATATTTGTTTGAACATCTGTGATTAGTTGTCTCAAGTCCTTTGAGTCATCTGGAGGCTTGTCTTTTTCCTTTAACTGGGCCATATCTTTTTGTTTCTTGGTATGGGTCATAATTTTTTCTTGGTGTCCTGGCATCTGGCTTACTAGATGTGTTTATTCTGCATGCAGTTTCTGTCTTTAGTTTAGGGCTTTCTTGCCCTTTCTTCCTTGCTGTTTGTGTAGTAGGAGCCAAGGATGTAGTTGGTGCTGTCAGCTGTGGAGGCTCAAGCTGCCCGCATTGCTCCAGGGGATCAGTGAAGCTTCTCCTACCTTTCTCCTTTGCCAGGGGTAGGGACAGAGCTACAGCCATGTATAACAATCCAAGTCGTGCAGGCCTAGACTGTAGTAGCCCAGAGAGACTGATGAAGCTTCATGACCCTTCCTCCCCTTCCTAGGGCAGGAATGGAGCTGCAGGTGTAGGCAGCAATCTATGTCATGTGGGTCCAAAATGACTGCAGTTGCCCAGGCAGTCTTCTGACTATTAAGTCTGTGCCAGCCGAATGTACCTGCAATTACCCTGAGAGGCTGGTGCAGGTCCCGCCAGCTTCCTCCCTGCCAGAGATGGGGCTGAAGCCTAGGCTAGGGCTGCAGTCCGATCTGGGTGAAAGAAGCTCGTCCCTACTTTCACTGTGATTTTCAGTCAGACCCATTTCCCCTCATGTCGGGGGCGGAGTCAAAATGGTGCCTACCAGCCTCTTTCTGACTTGGACAGGTTCAAACTTTAGCTGTTCTTAGGGTCATACTTTAGCCCGCAGAATTTACTAATCAGTAGCTGAAGCTGGTGCCCAACCGTCTCTTCCTCCCCCGTTTTGGGGAAGTGGAGCTTCCAATTCCAGCCGCGGAACAGCTCCTGAGGCGGCTTGTGCTGCCATTGGAGGATGGGCACCGGCCTCTGTGGCGTGGAGTGTTCTACTTAAGAATCTTCTTTGCAGATAGGCAGTCTCCTCCTTCCATTCTTGCAAGGATGTTGCAGATGCTCTTCTGGTCTCCTGGAGCCCCGAAACAAGTACTTTAGATAGCTCTGGGTGATTACTAACTGCCCTCTAGCACGAACTCACTCTAGGAGCTCCTTACTCTGCTGCCATCTTGCTGGTTGTCTCTCTCATGGGCATTTTAAACTAAACATGCCAAACTGAATCTACCTTCCCCCTTGGAACAGATCTTTTTCCTTTTTTTCTGTTTCAGTGTTAGATATCCACACCCATCTATTTATCTGAGCCCGAAATTTGGCCATCATCCATAATTCTTCCTTTTCTCTTACTTCCATAGGCAATCAAAGCCCTCAATATTGTCCACTACTCTCCAGCCCTATGGCTACTCTCCAAGTTCAGACAACTACCATTTCTTGCCTGGATCTGTGTAACAGCCTCTTTACTAGTCTTTCAACCTTTATACTTGCACCCTACGTCAGTTTTCCACACTGCAGCCAGAGGGAACTTTCTAAAATGTTCATGTGATCATGTCAGTTTTTCTGCTTAAAAGCCCTCAATTGCTCTCCATTGTCCTCTGGATAAAGTCTAACCTTTTAAATGTATTTTTCATAATTTAAAAAATCCATCTCAATTTTATTATTTGTAAGTCTCTAGATTATTTATAGGTCCCTTAATTTTCATATTCTCTCTTACCTCTCAGTATTGCATATGCTGTACCATCTGCCTGAAAAACTCTCCCTGCCCCACCCCCTCTTTTCTTTACCTTCTCCTATTTTTGTTTTTAATCCCTGTTTACTTCTTCCATCAAAAAGCTCTCCTTAATGCCCCAAAAGGTTGGTCATCTTTCGTTGTTTTCCTGTGGCATTCTGTACTTGCTCACATTATAGCATTTATCACAATGTATTATAATTGCCTATCAAATTCTATTTTCTTCCCTAGACTGTAACCTTGAGTGCTGGAACTGCATCTTGTTCTTCATTGTATTTCCGCTTTTAGCATTGCTGTCAGACAAATATTAAGAGTTTGATAAGTATTTGTTGAAAGAATGTCTGTTATAGATGTATGCCATTATATAAAGGACCTTCTTTTGTATGCTTTTAATGTAATTCAAGGGAAGGATTTCAAACCAATAGTTTATTTTCATATTGATGTTAAAAGTTTGTTGCCTTCATAGCACTTATTACAATCTTCAATTATTTGTTTCTTAAGGGCAGGGGCTGTACTTGTCTTGTTCACAGTTGTATTCTCAACATAGGGAACATAATAGGTGCTTGATTTCTCTCTTTTTATTAGATTATTTCTACTAGCTTACAAAATTCTCCATCTCCCATGTTGGGGGAAAAAAGAGAACCAATTTTCCCATGTCCTCTTTATCCCCATTTCTCTGCTCCCCATTTCAGCAAAACTGAGTTGGTCTACACTTGCTTTACCACTTCCTCTCTGCCCTTTTTTGAACACTCCATTCAGGCTTTTGCTCATACTCTTCCGTTGAAATTGCTCATCAAGGTCATTAAAGATTTCCATGTTGACCAATCTAATGGACTTTCAGCACAGTTGACCCCTGCCTCCTTCTTGGGACACTTCTTGCTTTTGTCTTACTGCTGCTCCTTCTCATTTATCTTTGCTGGATCTTTCTCTTCCAGACCTGTAAATGTTGACCTCCCTGGGTCTTAGTCCTGTGCCATTTTCTGTATATAATCTCTTTAGGTAATCTCACCCATTCCATTATTTTAAATTCTATGAGCTGGGAAGCAGATGTGGCTCAAGCAGTTGGGCACCTGCCTCCCACATGGGAGGTCCTGGGTTCAGTTCCTGGTGCCTCCTAAAGAAGACGAGCAAGACAGCGAGCTGATGCGATGGGCTGGCGCAGAGAGCTGATGCAACAAGATGATGCAATGAGATGATGCAACGAAGAGACACAATGAGGAAACACAATGAGAGACACAACAAGCAGGAAGCAGAGGTGGCTCAAGCAATTGGGCGCCTCTCTCCCACATGGGAGATCCCAGGTTCAGTTCCCCAGTGCCCCCTAAAAAGAAGACGAGCACACAACGAATGGAAACAGAGAGCAGATAGGAGCACAAACAATGGGGGCAGGGGAGAGAAATACATAAATAAAAGAAATCTTTAAAAATAAATAAATTCAATGAGCTGATGCCCTCCAAATTTATCTCTTCAATCCTGGCTTCTCTCCATACATTTTACTCAAATTCTCCCATATGGATATCTGATAAACAATTCAAATTTAATATATTCAAACTTAAATGCTTGATTTTCCTTTCAAATCTGTGTTTTCCCTGGTCTTTCCATCAGGACATGACTTCCACTTAGTTGCTCAAGGCAAGAAATTAGGAGTCATTCTTGATTTTTCTTTCCTTCAGTCCCATGTGAAGGTCTGTCTGCTATTTCTCCAAATTAACACCAGTTAGTCACCATAAATCTCACCTAAAATAGACAGCAGTCTCCGATATAGTTTCTCTGCTTCCATTCTTACTCTTCTATAATCCCTTTTCAGAGCAACCAGAGTAATCCTCTAAAATCATAAATTGGATCATGTCCCTTGTGGCAGGTTGAAGTTTTTGTAGACCCCAGAAAATTCTGTTTTTAAAGCTAATCCATTCCTATATGTGTAAACCTATTGTAGGTGGGATCTTTTGATTAAATCACTTCAGTTAAAGGCCTTTTATTAGATTGCATGACCCAGGGTGGGTCTTAATCCTCTTACTGGAGTCCTTTATAAACAGAGAACTAAAAAGCCGCAGATACAGAAAACAACAGTAGAGCCAGAGAGGAAGCCACTTTAGTCAGAAGCTGAGAGCAACGAAGCCCATGAATGGACACCATTAAGTGCTTAATCACCGACAGCTTTTGCTTGGAAAGAAAGTGAGCCTGGAGGAGAAGATGGGACACCAGCAGATACTGTCATTGTGCCCTGCCATGTGCCTAATCACCCACAGCCGCAGCTCGGTGAGAAAGCATCTCTGTTGATGCCTTGATTTGAACACTTACATGGCCTCAGAACTATAAGCTTTTAATCTAATAAATACCCATTGTAAAAGCCAGCCCATTTCTGATAAACTCCCAGCAGCTTTTAGCAAACTAAAGCACCCGTTTGTTTTAAACTCCTTCAGTAGTTCCCAGCATGCTTAATTTAAACTCCTTCCTATGACTTATAAAGTCCTACAAGATTTGGCCCCTAGATCTTTCCAACCTCATCTCAAGACATCTTTCTCCTCTCAGATTATACTCCAATACTTCTCGTCTCCTTTTTCTTCTAACAAGCCAAACTCTTTCCTGCCTCAGGGCCCTTGAGGTTTTGCTTCTCTGCCAGAATGTTCTTCACCAACTTTTTCCTATTGTAGTTCCTTTTCATTCTTTAGACCTCAGCTAAAACTCCATATCTTTGGCGAGGCCTTTCCTGACTACCCTATCTAAATTTGGCCTCCTCCAGTTGTTTGTGATCACCTTTTTCAAAGCTTCTACGACAGCTTGCAAACAACTTATTTACGTTGTCTCCTCCCACTAAGATCTAAGTTCCTGTAAGTAGGCATTCTCTTGTGCAGCACTGCATCTCCAGTACCTAGAATAAAGCCTAAGACCAGGGAGGAATTCAAGAAATATTTGCTGAATACATGAATGTTTATGTTTTCAGGTGCTATAAATTACTGCCATTACCTAGTTACATAACAATAAATGTTATATTAGCAACAATAGATATAACAATAAAAACTAACAAAAACAGTTAAAAGGTTTTTTAAACTGAGGTAACCGGAGTCCATCAAGGTGTTAATAAGGCAGTTCTACTTGAGCATTCTGAATGTCTTGTTCTGAGATGTTATCAATGTAATTTTAATTGTTTCAGGATAACTTAGCACAAATGGAGCTTTTTAGCATGCTGGTTAAGGGAACAAGATTCCAGTTTTATTGCTACCTCGTCCTATATTTGGTAACCTGCAAATGGCTACGGGAAAGAGTGCCCTGTCTTTTATGTTATCAGGAAGATAATCCTGGAAGCAAGTTGACAGGTACCATTAGGGAGTTGGGGTTTTGAGGAGGCTGAATTTTCTAATCCTGAATCAAAGTGTAGGCTTCATGTCTGATCTTTCTAATCCAATAGTCCCACATTCATATAACCTAATATTAATGAATAGATAATTTTTTCTTTCTCACAATTTCTCCTTGCTGACTCCTTCAACTTAAAGGGTACTTGTATGGTACTTCAGCTTCTTTGTGGAAAGAGGTAGGACTAAGTAAAAGAAAAAAGAAAGGTAATATAAGCCAACATTGACTTTGAAAGTATTTTTAGTTTAATCTGCATAATTATGTATATGCTCTTTTATTACAAACTAACTTGTGTCATTTCAGTACTCTATGCTTCTATGATTTGAGTCTTATGCTGGGGAAACGTGATGTATGATAGCAAGCAAATTTAGTTTTCTATGTACCTTTCAAGTATAAAACTAAATGAGACTACAGAAATGAAGCTACTTCATGAATAGCAAATACTAACACAAAGTCTTATGCAAACAGTAATGTTCCTTCCCTTACTATTAATATCCATAATTATCCATGAAGTATTTTTCACAAGATGAAAACATACAAAGTTATTGTATTTGGGAATTAACCTCTGATAGGACTAGGACTACTCTGTGCCAGCCATGGGCCAGCCATGCGTCCTCAGGGTCTTTGGTCCTGTATAGACAGGCTTGATCCTGTTTCCACTTATACTCATTTAATGTGAATTTATAGTGTAAAATCAAAACAACAATCTCCAAATGATTGATTCATTAAATGACACATCTAATTTTTCACTTTTTAAAATTGCACTGATTTTATTTTTTGTTTATAAAAATTTCATTCCATGGACAAGCATTTTGTGACAAGTATTCATAGTTTGCTTTGCCCTATTAGAAATCTTTCAGTGTTTGGAACCAGAGTCCAGAGGATTATCTGAAGTTTATAGGTAATATAAAACTGCTATTTTGAGCCATGTATTGCCCAGTAACTTCTGGAGCTTGGGCAACATATAATGGAGCTTTGAATGAGTTTTAACCTAAGCACTTCAAATATCACCTCCTTAGAGAGATCTTCTCCAATCCCTATTAACTTCACAAAACTAGTCTCTATCTGTAATTACCTTGATTACTTATTTACTGTCTCTCCTAGAAAGAATGCTTTTTGTTCTCCTAGTACCTTAGAACAGGAGCACTCAAACGTTTGCGAAATGAACACTGATTTCTTAATATATGAATAGTGAATTTAAAAATCTTGCAACATTCAAATTCAACATGCTGACCACTGACAAATTCTCAAAGATATATAAATTCTGCCTATTACTTTTTCTTTTTTCTATATAAGTTAGGACCACTTATTTGTAGCTTAAACTCTAGCTGCAAATTAGAGGGGATTGGTAGACACCTAAAGAAAATAAAATTTGACTTATATGCCTAGTTCAATAAAATTCTTAATGTACTTTTATCCAGCCTTCAAATCACATACCAGTCATTTCCTGAAAACATCCACATTTCTCAGAGACTTGCATCCCATGATAGAAAATTCCTCAGCCTTGAAGTTGGATAGGTGGATGGACGGGGTGCATAAGATTAATTTGTTCCGAACCCTTTATTTTGGCTTCCTGGTTTAATAAGACCATAAGGCCATTTGTGAATTTGTGAGCAATCTTTTTTCTTTTTTTGAAAGAGATTTTCCCCCCTGAAAACTATTTGGCTACAATTCCACACTTCCTCCCGTCCCCTATATCCATAGCCTAAGACACAGGCTTTTTATTAAAATTCCAAATCATTAGCGTGAAGAGTATTTGTACATCTATTCCTTCTCTAGGCTTCCTGACAGTCGTTGGTTTCACTTATGATTTTGATGATTACTAAGGAAACTGAGCCTAACTCTGAGCCTCTGACCGCCAGCTCTTCCAAGTGGTTAATTCCCGATGTCAGGATTTGAAGCGTTCGTCGGAATTTCCGATGGTCCCCGCCCGCAGTCCCTGGCCAAAGCCATCTCGGCTAGGAATCATGAGTGTGGCGGGGGTCCCAGCAGGGTCCGCCTCAAGTCTCCGTGAGCCAGCCTCAGCAATGTCCAGCTCTAAACCCAAACCTCCCTCGCAGCAATCTACGGGGGGCCTGACACCCGGGCTCAATGCCCGGCTGCGACTCGATTACACTCGCAAGTCTTCTCTGCTTGAGGGGCTGCAGGACTCAGCCTAGAGCCGGATGGAGATGCGAAGCCGCAGAAGCTGTAAAGGGGTCGGTAGGAGAGGGTCGATTGCCGGTGGTGCCCTAAGCAACTCTTTTCTTTATGGGTACGGTGAACCGAGGGCTTTTGCATCCCAAAGTCCCGCGCCTCCACCCAGCCGCAGCCCCACAGTAGTTAACAGTCTCACAAGGGAAATCCGGGTCCTTAGCGCCTTTCCCCTAATCTCAACCAGCTACCTTCTCCTTATCCGTCCCTCCCCTCCGTGCACGCCCCGCCCCGTGCGCTGCCACGTGATGTGACCCATTCGCCAGCCTATGGGCGCTAGCTCCGCCCCACGCCCCCACCTTGCCCCAGCTCCGTGCGCCGCCACGTGATGCGGCTCACCGCCAGCCAATGAGCACGGAGCTTGCCTTGGACCCCGCCCCGCGCGCCGTGGCCGTTTGAAGTGACTAATTTCTGTCATATGACTGGGGCTCCTATGGGGGTGGCGGGGCGGCTCTAGGAGCGGGGGCCTAGCAAACGCCCTGCGGAGCGACCCTGGTCTGGCCGCGGGCAGTATGGCTCCTACACTGTTCCAGAAGCTCTTCAGCAAGAGGAGCGGGCTGGGCGCGCCCGGTCGGGACGCCCGGGACACGGACTGCGCGTTCAGGTAGGGCACTGTGGGCCGGCGGTGCGGGGGGCGCGGAACCGGTAGCCTTGTGGATTCAGACTCCTGGGGCGCTGGGACCTTCAGCACGTAGGCCTGAGCGGCGGTGCCGCGTTGGAACCTGGTCAGCGGCCGAGAGGGTCCGGGCAGCTGCGGACTTGGCGCTCGAAGGCTGAAGTGAAGTACCCTCACCCCACAGCCGTTGCCCCTTCCCCCTTCTCCGGACTGGTTTGTTTACATCCCGACCAGCGGCCACGCGCAGCTCTCCTCCTCAGGACTAAGCACCGCGGCCTGAGGAATTGGGTCTATATGCCTTATTGGCAGTCTGTAGAGTTGGGCACAGGCTGGATTGGATCTCAGCCGCCGTCCTCCGGGGAGGAGTTTTCCCTCCTCCCCGCGACCAGTCGCCCTTCTGGTGCTGGCGTCCAGCGTGGGTGGTTTGTGGACGGAGCGGCACGATTTGGACAACCTTAGAATGTAGAGAAAGTTGGAGTAGCAAGTAGAGGAGGTGACGTTCTTTCAGGTTTTCTTGGAAACTAAAATTGGAGGTGTGTTTTTACCGGCCCGAGCGACCTTACTGTTATCGAAGGAGAAATGTGAAACCCAAGAGTATAGGGTTACTACTGCCTGGACTGAAGCAGGGCTTAATCAAGTGAAGTATGGCCATAAGAACTGGCCATAGACTCTTCCCCTTAGAACTCTTACTAAAAAGGAGTTTTTTAAAATTGAAAACGATACAGTATTTTTTGGTATTACAGGCTTTGGTAATTTTTGGTTGCGGTACCTGTTGATGGTAGAATAACTTTTTAGAATTGTAAGACTTAAACCTGGATTCAGGGTAGAATTTAGTCACGAAATTGAATTTGAACAAGAGATTACATGTTTTCCAAACAACCTTCCTACTTGTTGCCATTTGGAAACTTGTAACTATAGGCTAAATGTCATCACAAAACCTGGTAGGATAGCAGAGAGCCTAGTTGTATAGTTATAGTAGGAAAAAAATGACAATTTGTCAAATTTTGCAGCATTCAAAAGTGTGAAATGACTATATCACACTGGTTTAACTTTTTAAAAATCTTTAACTTAAAATTTTTTTTTATTTTAAAAGAAGCTTTAGATTACATAAATGTTACATAAAAAATATAAGGGATTCCCCTAAACTCCCACCCCTTCCCCCTCCCACACTTTCCCCCATTAACAACATTTTTCATTAGTGTGGTGCATTTGTATACAATTTATGAACACATCTTGAAGAATTGCTACTAACCATGTCTATAGTTTACATTATAGTTTACACTTTACTCAGCCCAATTTTTTAGGTTTTGACAAAATGTATAATGGCTTGTATTTGGTCATTGCAGTGTCATGCAGGACAATTCCAAAGTCCCAAAAATGCCCCCACATTACACCTATTCTTCCCTCTCCCTCCCCTCAGAATCCCTGGTGAACACTGCTTTTATATCAATGATACAAGTTCTTCCATTGCTAGAATAATAATAAGTCTACTTTAGTCCATAGTTGGATTTCCCCCTCTTATGTTTGTTCATTCCTCAATCTTGAGGATTTTGGGGTGGTGATGCCCACTCTGTTTCTGATTGAGAGGGGGCTTGATCCCATGGGGCAGATGGATGGAACTGTCTTGCTTTCAGTTGTAGATACTCTGTTTTTTTGGCATGGGTGTTGTCCATCATCATCCTTTTGTTGTCCTGGGCGAGTCCAGTGGTCTGGAGAGTAGGTGTTGGAAGTCTGCTGAGATTCAGGGCTAACTGGCATCATATGAACAGACCAAAGATTTAAGTCTCTGGGATGCATATATAACGAGCACAGTGCTAATTATAGGTCCAAACAAAAGGGGTAGAAGAACACTATGTAATTATAAATGAAATTATAGATGAGTCTAACTCTGTTACAATGGGGAGCATATATTCCAAAGTAAGGCCCATTGACAGGGTGCCGAATTCCTGAGATTGTCTGCCACGCCTAAAGTGTCTAGATCAGGGGTTCTTAATCAGGGGTCCACGGATCTCCCCAGGGTCCGTGGAAAGATTTCAAGGAGTCTGTGAACATGGATTGAAAAAAATGAACTTATCTTTATTTTCTCTGACCTCTAACTGAAATCTAGCGTTTCCTTCACCTACGACTATACTCAATAAATAAATTGCAGTAGTAGTCATTTCACCTGACTGACAAAGGGGTCCGTGGAACAAAAAAGGTTAAGAACCCCTGGTCTAGATGTCTCTAGAGCCCTCAGGAGCCCTGTTGTTTGAGGCACTGTTTACTGTGGCAATCAGAGATCCTGCTGAGTCGTGTATAAGTGTAACCTCTGGAATGACCTCCTGACTTAACTTTGAAATCTCTTAGCCGTAAAAACTTATTTGTATTTAATATTTCCACCTTTTGGTCAAGGTCTTTTTCCAGATCTGTCGCTAGTCGGTACTTGGTAATAATCCCTCGGTGCCAGGGAGGCTCATCCCTGAGAGTCATATCCCATGCTGAGGGAAGGTAGTGCGTTTATAGGCTGAGTTTGATTTAGAGGCCACTTTTGAGCAACAGATAGGCTTTTAGGATGTAACTCTTAGGCAAAATATAATACTAGGCTAAGTTTAGATTTCACAAGAACAAGGTTTATAAATACAACTATCAGCATCAAGGGCCTGGCATAAAGGTCTGTCCTTCTTTGCTAGGCATTGCCCATGTACTTGGGGGATTCTTGCTGCTGTATTAGAGGATGTAGCAGGACTTCCCAGGATGGGAATTCAGTATTGTTTTGGTTATTGTGTGAGTCTGCACCCACTGAGACAATGCCCCATGACCACTTCTATGTATTCATATGCCATAGATGCATGCCCTAGGTGCACTGCTCCCCACACATCCCCCCATCACCAACACCTTGTACCAGTGATCCTCCCTTGCCACAGTTGTGACCCTTCTGCAATCAAAAACCTGCCCCAAAACAAAGCCAAAAAAATAAGTAAAAATAATAAAATAAAACAATAATAATAGAAATAAATTAAAATACAAAAATAAAAAAATTAAAATTTTTTCATTGTCTTTCATCAATATAAGATCTGTTATCTTTTACGTACCGTGACAATTTCTTCCGTATGTTATCCCTATGTCTTATTTTTTTTCGCTTTATTTTCAAAGAAGCTTTAAGTTACAGAAAAGTCACATAGAACTTTTGGGTATATGGGTTCCCATATACCCAACTCCCTTCCATTTTCCCACTCTCCCCTATTAATAACATTTTAAATGTGTGTGGTACATTTATTACAATTAATGTACCAATATTGAAGCATTGTTACTAACCATGGTCAGAGGTTTACATTATGGTTTACATTTTGCACCATACACTTAA
>JAQZBX010052649.1:0-19074 GCA_029593785.1 Cabassous unicinctus | reverse complement strand
ACATATAGGACAACAAATCTTACAGTGATGAAAGTCAAAATGTCAAAAAACTAAAAAAATATTTTTTATTTTTTATCCCAAATTTTTAAAAATTTTTATTAAAAATTTTTTTGTATTTTATTTCTTATTTTTAAAACTATCATTATTTCATTTTCTTATTAATTGTATTTGGCTATTTTATTGGCTTCATTTTTGAAGATGCTTGGATTACAGAAGGGTTACAACTGTAGCAGGGGAGAATCATTGGTATGGGGTGTCAGTGATGGGGGATACATGGAAGGAAGTTCACCTGGGCATACATATTGTGTGGAGATTCACACAATAACTGAAAAAATATCAAATTCCCATCCTGGGGAGCTCTGCCACATTCTCTAATTGAGCAGCAAGAATACCCAAGTACAGGGGCAATGATTAGTGAAGGAGGATGGCCCATTGAAGGGCCCTTGACCGTGCTGATGAACTTTTACTCTTGAAATTGAAACTTAGCCTAGTATTATAGGGTGCCTAAGAGTTACCTCTTGAGAGCCTCCTTGTGTGATTTTCATTGATTAGTTGTCTTAAATCCTTTATCTTGCCAGGATATTTGATCTGTTCCTTTGGCTGGGACACCTTTCCTGTTTCCTAGTATGGCTTGTGCTTTTTTGCTGATGTCTAGGCATCTGAATATGTTGGTGAAGTTACTCTGATGGTCAATTTCTGTCTTTCTGTCTCTTGCCTAGTGTTGTTTTTTTTTTTTTTTTTACCTTTTCACAGCTCTTCTTTTATTTTGGTTCAACTTCTTCTAAGTCTTTAAAATTACTCAGCTTAAGTTACCAAAAGTGAGCCTGGAACTCACTAATGGAGTGCAGATTTTCTCCTAGGGGTGGGGCTAAATAGAGACCTATAAGCAGTTTTTCTCCTTTGCAATTTCCTGGCTGGCCAGCAGATGGCACTCATCTGTGACCCTTTCCATGGAGGTGTTTCTTTCAACCCCCACTTTCCTGTGTTTCTGGTCTGACCAGAGCAGAGATTCAAAGTGGGCTCTGCTGGCTGAATTCACTGAAGAGAAGCTCTCTGACTCACCCTCCCTCTTCCCTTGTAACAGCTGACAGGGAAGAAGATGACTGTTTTCCTCTCAGTTGGACTTAGTGAGCCAGGGGTTTTACCCCAGCTTAATGTCTTGATGGTGGGGCATGGGAGTCCTTCCCCCACTGCCTTGGGGGTTTAGTAACTCACTGTTGTTTTGGATTCTTTGTCTCTCTGTCCCTTGCTTGCACTGTCCTGGTCTGCTTGCCCCCAAAGCAGGTCCTTCACAGCTTTTGGCCCTTTCTCCATTGTTTTTGTGAGAGAGTTGAGCCTGGCCTGCCTACTCCTATGCCATCTTTCCTTACCTGTAGTGTGGGATAATTTTATAAAATCTCATAATGATTACAGATATCTCCTGTCAGTTCCGTTTTCCTAGAGAACCCTGCATAGCACATGTTCCAACTGAAAAAAAAAATTCCTAAATCACAATAATTTTTGGCATCTTTTTTGCACTGGGCTAATTATTTCACATATGTTAACTCATCGAGTACTCAACAATGATCTGAGTTAGGTAATATTGTCATCATTTTGTAGTTGGGGAAACTGAGGAAAGCTAAACAAAGTAAAGTAATACATCCAAAGTCTGGCAGAGGAGACACTGAATCTCCACCAGTAACTCTGAATCCTGAACCTGAGTTATTCGGCATTGAGCTCCACCTCTGTGGCTTCTGTCAACATTATACCCTTATTATAGGTGTTTGACTGTATGTGTGATTATTGTAGGTGTTCATGGTGCATCCTTCCATTGTCCCATCTGATTTCAGTGCAGATATGGTTCCATTGTCAGTGTGGCACATCAGGTTTACATCACTGAGTCTCTGCTCTGCTGCCTCAGAGCATTCTCCAAGGCAGAAGAAGGTTGTTCAACCCATAGGTTGGCCAAACCCAGAATTACAGGGACGATGATGCCACCAGGAGAAACCCTCAACTAATGGGGTAGAAGTTGGTGAATGAATCCCTCAGCCTCCTCAACCACTGACTGGACAATTCTGAAACATGTTCTTCATGGTTTCTTTGAAGGAAGGTCCCCAGTGAGATTGAGGCCTCTTTGTTCACATTGATAACCAGCCATTAATATATCGTTTACTGGCTTTTCCCCTTCCCCTGCCTCTCTCTCCCCATTTCCTCATTTCTTCTTGGAACTTTCCCCAGAATAAGCGACTTGTACCCATACCCTTGTGGAAGGCTGTGTTTCAGGGAAACCCAAACTAAGACAGTGGTTATTATAATTTATGGGTGCCTGGTTGTTAACTCTTATAATATATATTCTAAATAATAATCCCTCTCCCCTATTTCCACTTCGTTATGAAGACTTATCAATTTTTCTTTCCGAATGTCAATTTTCTATTCCCATAACCCACTTTGTAGCCTAGGCCTTTATCATATTGTCCCTGAGGTACTGTGTTAGGCTTCTAGTTAGCATAGCCTCTTCTATCATTCAAGACTTCCCGCATACTGATGCCACATAAATTTTCCTCCAGTGTTGGTTTCATCTGTCACTCCCTTGCTAAAAAATCTGCAATTACTCTGAACAGTTTATCAGATAAAGTCTAAATCCCTTTGCCCAAGTTAAGATGCACTTTTTTCATGAAATTTTCCAACCCTGATAAAACTCTATTAATTTTCCGTATCTCTGAATTCTTATAACACTTAAAACCTTGCCAAAGATTTTAAACATGCAATTACTGTTGTCTTGTTTAGTCACATATTTTTATATTAGCCCATTAAACTAGACATCATGAATTATAACTTGTGTTTATTTTGCATTTTCAATAATCTAGCCTAATCCTAGGCACAAAAATACTAGTCAACAAATACTTGTCAAGTGGGTGATAATTCATCCATGGAGACTTCCTACAAGGGGGGTGGTGTGCAATTTTATCTGATTTTGCAGATATATTTTCTAAAGATCCAAACTTTGGAAAGTATTTTGATGTTTTCAGCTTCTCAAAGTGAGCTACAAATAAACGCCAGTTCTTTTAAATTGTAACTCTAGAAGATGGTTGTTAATATACCAAGTGGCAAAAGTAAGCTTCAAAAGAGATCAAGATTTGCATGTGTTTGTGAATCTAGAGCAACATGAAATATTTGACCACAAGGCTGTGAAAGAAGGAAACTACAGGCCTTCTCGTGGACCTCTGGGGAATATTACACCTTGCAGCAAATTCTTTTTAGCCAAGATGTCACTATTGTTTTGTCTCTTTTTAAAGACATCTCTCAGTAAGCTTGTGGAACTTCATCTTGATTAACATAAGAGCCTCTGGAGAAGGAATGATTTCACATTTATAAATAACTTTTCCAATATTCCCAAAGAAGCATTTAATTTTGGTTTAATTGTTATTTTTTAAATTTAAGTTCTTTTAGGGGTTTATTTCATTTAGAAGCACACAAAATGCATTTATTTAGGGCTGGATAATAATACTAATGTAAAAAATCATAGATCTCACTCAAATTAATATACTAATTTGCTATAGTCATGGGAGATTATTTTCTCCCAGAAGGTAGGTAAAGAAGTACTTCTATAAAGTTTCCAAATACTTGAAACCAAAGATTTATTTAATTCTTTTGGGAGTCTGTCCAGGTGTTTTTCCAAGCTGGGATTTTATAATTACTTAAGTATGTTCTATAGCAAAGGTCCTAATAAAAGCAACTAAATCTTACTGTGCAACCTAAGGGAACAAAGATATTCTCAAAAACTTGATTGCTTTTCTATGGAAGCAGTTAGCTTTGATTTATATTACTTCTGAAAGGAGCTTCACTGAGGCTTTGAGTAATCCAATAAGGATCTTATAATACACTCCCCTTTACATCTCATAGAGTTGCTGGGTATGGAGTTCTTTGCTTGTGATTCAGGAAATGGGCTAAAAGCATCCTAGATTCATATCTGTTCATGAAATTTGTTCTTGGTGGAAGTAATGACCCTTTGCATTTTAATAAGCAGTAAATCTCAAGGATTACAATGCTCTAATAACAAGCATCTTCGTAGTATGGTATTTTCCCTGTTTTTGGAGCTTTCTCTAATTTGGCAGTTTGGATATGAAGATAATTCTTACCGCATCTCTAGGTTTTCATTTGAAGACATTACACTTGAGGATCTGCCCACATTTCTTTCTGAAAAATTTCAGCCTCCTTCATGAGTATCTAAAAGGGATATGAAAAATTAAGAGAAGGTTTGTGAATGGTTGGAAGTTTAATTGGAGTGATATAACTTCATGTAAAAAGACAATTGTATGCTCTTTTAACTAATTTTTCCCTTTTAAACATTCATTACTTCACAAATATTGGCATTTCATATAATATTCAATGCAATGTGTTAGGTGCTGGGGATGATATAAAAATAAATAGAATAAGATCATGGCTTAAGAGAATCTTCATATGAAAGAAATACATGGTGGAGTCTACCAGAGGGGACCCTTTTTGAATTTAATGACGTGCACACTTTTGAGAAAGTTCCTTGGAAATTTTATCTTTTCAGTCGAACTGTCTCCGAAGAAGAACAGACACATAAAAGCCGTACAGTGTAAACCTGTCTTGTTTGAGCAATAGACCATCAAACAAGTGTGTGATTCCTATCTTTAGGAACTTCTAGCTTCTAGTAGGAGTTCTCTTCAGGACTGGATTGTGTTTACCTGGCTCTTTGGCTCTACTTAGTATGGCATGTCTACAGCAAAGTGATATAAGGATCTCAGTTATTTTAATCTGATCTGATCAATTGCTTAACAATCAATCAGGTTGTGGTTAATTTGATATCCTAAAGCAGAGTTGTCCCTAAATTCCAATTTCATGACTATTTTAGTTTCTTTAAAGCAAAACTTTCTCTAATATTCTGCAATTAAATGTGCTTATTTTCATTTTACTTCATGAACATTTAGGCAGCTTAACACTGTGCAATATGATGAAGATTTAAAATGCAGTTAAGATAGTCACATACTATTGTAAGGGTCTGTAAAAAGGTATTTTCTAAATACATTAAATGGATTGATTTTTCTTCAGAAAAACACAGAATTTGGAACTAGAAGGACTCTTTTAACTACAGTCTGAGTTCTTTCTTACAAATAAGACAGAGGCTCATAGAAGCAAAGTGATGTCCCAAATAGAGGCAAAACTGGAATAAGAACATTGGATTCTAAAAGTACAAAATGAACTTATTGAATTAATTATTTTTGTATATTAAGTGCTTACATTTGATTTCTTTGAGATTTTTCTTCTAAATATTAATATATTTGAATCAATATTTACCGGGAATCATAACAGAATCCCCCTCCCCTTCTCTCCCTTTTTTCCATAAGTATTTATTGAGTGCCTACTACTTGCCAATCTAGATGCAGGTGATAGATGAGTTTCCAGTGCTATGGAACCTAAATTTTGATGAGGGAGACAGATAACAACTGACCAACCAACCAACCAACAATGACCAGGAGAAGTATGAATTAGTCATAAATGCTGTGCAGCAAATTTTAAATTGTGTGGTATGAAAGGAGTGCCTGGGTAGCAACTACAGACTGAGTATTTGGGGAGCATGACATTTATACTGAGCCATGAATGAAAAGGAGATATACACACTGAATGGGAGAGAGAAACCCATGGAGAAGGAAAAGCAAGGACAGGGACTTTGAGGAGGGAACACACCTGGCCTATTCAAGAAACAGAGGTAGAAAAAAAAATTGTCAAGAACAGTGTTGTCCAATAGAATTTTCTGTGATGATGAACATGTTCTCTGAGCTGTCCAGTGCATTAACCACTAGCCATATACGGCCAATGGGTACTTGAAATATTGTGGCAGTTTGATATTATTTGTGAGTTTCAAAAAAAGATATTTGATTATGTTTGTAAACTGGTCTGTTCCTCTGATTGTAATACACTTTGATTGTATTAGATTCAGTAGAGATGACTTTGATTAAGTTATGTTAAGATTAGGGATTTGATTTGACCATGTCATTAGGGCAAGTCAGTTTGAGTGTCCACCCCTTTGTTTATATAGCTGCATGTCTACAGCATGTAATATAAGGATCTTGGTTATTTTAATCTAGTGACTATATAAATGGATGCTCAATCAAGAATACAAAGTAGATACACAGGAGAACACAGAAAAAGACATGAAGAGGAGAGAACTTAGTTTTGATGCTGGATCTCCAGAATGAGATGAGCCATTCATTTGACAGTTTACAGCTGACCTTGTGAGGAGACCATAGCAACTGATCCCAGAAAGAAATGGCCCCAGGAAGAGAGACAAGCCCTATGCCAGCCTACAGTTGAGATCAGAAGGAATCATGGAGCCTTAAGAGGAAAGAAGAAGGCTGACCTCTCACAGCTGTTGCCTGCCATCTTGCTTCAACACGTGGCAATAGAGTTTGGTAATGAAGTAACCTTGAGTTGGACTCTTTAGGATCTTATAACTAAACTTTTATCCCAAATAAATACCCTTTATAAAGCCAACAGATTTCTGGTATTTTACATCAGCACCCCTTTGGCTGGCTAATACAAATATACAGAGTGACTGAAACACCACATTTTTAACTTTATTTAAGTGGGTAAGAGCTGGGCAGTGTGGTGAATCTGAGAGTGAGTCAGAGGGGTAGAAGGGACTAGATCATGTAGGGATTTTAAAGTCAAACAGGAAAACCTGATTGTTATTCAAACTGGATTTGAAAATATTGGGATATTTTACGCAAGCATGATCTGATTTTTATCTAAAAATATTTCTTTGGCTGCTGGATGGAGAATGAAACATCAGCTGCAAGAATAAAAGAAGAGAGCTATTAGGATGCCATAGTAATAATCTGTGGGAAAGGTAACAATGGTTTGGATTATAATTGGACACTTCCTAGAATTGTCTTTTAGGTTTATTACTTGATAATGGATTAGACGTGAGGGAGAGAAGGATTTAGAAAAAAGAATCACAGAAAACACCTAGATTTTTGTTTGAGCATCCGAGTGGATAATGGTGCCATTTATGAAGTGAAGAAGAGGAGGGGAAGAACAAGTGTGAAGGAAAATTTAAGTTTAATTTTTTTTGTGTTTATGTGCTTTTGTTCATAATTAAGTTTGAAATGCCTCTGCTACCTCCAAGTAGAGATGTCATCCAGGAAGCTGACATATTAGTATTCTGGATACTCTGGAGCTCCACTGAGGTGACAGGGCTGGAGATATAGATAAGAGATTAATCATATATATATGATATATAGGGATCATGTATATGTCATGAATATGTGCATATGTATACACATACACAGTCATAAAATCTGAGGAAATCACAGGAAAGCAATGGAAATACTCTTTCTGTATAAACAGACTAATTTCAGCATAGCTGCTGAGCCAAGAATTATTTGCCAATCAAAATAGGTAGCATTAATTATTGAACTAAATATCCTGACCACATGAAGGAAGAAACTTCTTTAACAAGAAAGATGGTACCGTTTCTATACCTAGAGATTTTTAAGAATCAGCAAACAAATCTTCCCCATATCCTGTAGTCTCATGTGTAGTTTAGAACCTATTCAATGGAACTTTTTTTTTAAACATTTTAAATTTTTTTAAAATTATTTTTTTTAAAAGAAGCTTTAGATTAAATAAATGTTATATAAAAAATATAAGGGATTCCCGTATGCCCCACTTGCCCCACTCCCTCCCCTTCCCACTCTGTCCCACATTAACAACATCATCAGTGTAGTACTTCTGTCACAATTGATGAATACATATTGAAGCACTGCTACTAACCATGGACTACAGTTTATGTTATAGATTATACTCTGTCCCACACAATTTTGTAGGTTATGACAAAATATACAATGGACTGTATCCATCACTGCAATGTCATGCAGGACAACTCCAATGTCCTGAAAATGCCCCCATATTACACCCATTCTTCCCTCTCACATCCCTCAAAACCTCTGGTGTCACTGCCCCTACATCAATGATCAGAGTTCTTCCATTGCTAGAATAATAATAAGTCTATAGTAGAATAATAAGTCTACTTTAGTCCATTGTTCATTACCCAATCTTGAGGACTTTGGGATGGTGATGCCCACCCTGCTTCTAATTGAGAGGGAGCTTAGATCACATGGGTCAATGGAACTTCTTATTTTCTGCCTTTATCCCTTCTCTGAATTCCTCAATCCATTGCCTACATATAGTACATCTACATGGTACTTGGGAATAGTTAGGCCTTCTAAAGAAGACTCCATTGTTCTATACGGATGATGGCCAGTGAGAGTACCCAAGGGCCTTTGTAAGTAGCCACATTATCTTTTATCCATATTATTGTAGTGACATCTAAATGACTTTGCTGATAGCTTTATTCTTCTCAAGGCATACTTCAGCAGTAGAGAGATGAACCAGGCTTTTCTCCTGCTGACTCAACTCCAGCATTTTTTGTTTATCAGAGTACTGTTTAAAACTTGCTGGTTATTTAAAGACAATGTGACCTGTCCCTACTTTCTTAAAGACTAGATACTACTCTGGCACCAACCCAAGGCTTTGCTGTGGCTGAATTTTACTAAAATTTTAAAGATGAATGGAGACAGGTGACATTTCAGCACCACATAGCAAATTAGCCTTCCATGTTCTTACAAAGTCAGTTAAACCTGTGATGGTTAGGTTAATGTGTCTACCTGGCCAGGTACTGGTACCCAGTTGTTTGGTCAGGCAAACACTGGATAATTGTAATGCAAAGCTATTTCATGGACTTTAATCATCAGTGGGTTGATTGCATCTATGGCTGATCACATCTACAATCAGCTGAGGAGACTGCCTTGAGCAATGACAATCAATTGAAGGCCTTAAATGGAGAAGTGATTTCAGCATTTAGAGAGAGAATCCCATCTATTTCAGAGAGCCAGCATCTCCTGGGGCCTTCAGAGGAGCTCCTGGCTTGCAGCCTGCCCTAAGGAATTTGGACTTGTGCATCCCCAAGGTTGTGAGAGACAATTTTATAAAATCTCATACTATTTACAGATATTTCCTGTTAGTTCTGTCTCCCTAGAGAACCCTAACTAATACAGCTTGGTACTGGAAATGGTTCTTGAGAAACGGAATCTAAAAAATTCTCTTTCTGAATTGGTTCTGGGGTGTTTGTGATTGGCTCTCTACTCTGAGTAGATTAAAAGGCATTAATGACTCTGTTCCAATAATCAAGAGGCCACTGACAATTGAGTTGGTAACAGAGATATACAAAATATCACCACTGGATATGACTACTTCCAATCTTATAAGAGGCAAGGCTCTGGGTGAGAGTGTTTTTGACACCTTAACAGAGTTTTCTGAAGTTAAAAGGTACAGTGATGCTGTTGCTAAGTACACTAGATACAGTTACATGGGATGAATTGAAGACTTCAAATTTGCAACTTAAATGCTGCATTAATGATGTGAAAATTTCTACATGTCCCCTGAAAGTAAAATCTTGTTTCATGCAGACTAGACTTGAGATCTCTGAAAACAAGTCCCAGAGTCTCATTGTGCAAGTAGCAGAGTTACAGTGGAAACTAAAATCTCAGTCTTGCAGGGTTACTGCTGTTAAAGTGAAGACATTGATTGGAAAGGAGCGGAATCTTGAGGATTGAGATGGAGACTTATGGGTTGAAGGTGATGGCAGGGGGACATTGAAACCCTAAATTCTGCTGAAACTTTGCCTAATAAACCTGTAATGTTCTGCCCTAATGAGACAAACACCAGACCTCCTGCCTGCCTTGATGAAAAAGTCACTTAGCCTTTAGCCTGCCCTCAGGAGTCTGCCATCCAACCTCCACCTGAAGAGATTAGTCTCACCAGATGAAACTACAATGGAATGCACTGAGGTAATTGGCTTGCAAGACACTTCTAATGCTTCTTGTTACCCACCACCACAATCCCTCTTTTCTTCCAGACCTATAACTAGACTGAAGCCACAACAAGCCCCCAAAGATGAAGTACAAAGTGTGAACCATGATGAAGTATGTTGTACCCTAAAAGAATTGCATGAGTTTTCCAACTTATATAAACAAAAATCAGAGGAATATGAGTGGAAATGGATACTAAGGGTGTGGGATAATAGTGGAAGGAATATAAAATTGGATCAGGCTGAATTTATTAATATAAGCCCACTAAGCAGAGATTCTGGATTCAGTGTTGTAGCTTGAGGGTTTAGAAAGGGCTCTAACAGTTTGTTCAGGTGGCTAGCTAAAACATGGATCACAAGATGGCTGGCAGTACCTGAGGTTGGGATGCCAGAACTGCCCTGGTATACTGTAGATGAGGGGATCCAAGGGCTTAGAAACTGGAATGTTAGAATGGATTTATCATGTAAGACATGCTCACCCAATCCAGGAATTTCCAGAGGACACACCTTTCACCAGGACTCTGAGGATAAATTTGTGAGACTAACTCCATTTTCCTTGAAGAGCTCTGTGGTTACTCTTCTCTGTAGGTCAAATATTACCTTGGAAAACGCTGTCACTGAACAAGGATCCTTAAACACTATGGGCATGGTTGGATCCCAGGCTGACAGAAGCCAAATGGCGGCACTTAATCAACAAAGACAAGGTGGGTGTGGCTACCGTAATGAAAAGCAGACTCAAGGCATCAATCAAAATAGTCTGAGTCACATAGACCTATAAAGTTGCCTATAGGATACCTAGAAGTAAATACATGGGCAGTCTACTAAATTCTTACTTGTTCTGTATAAGCAGAAATGTTCTAGGTCGAGTGAACAAAATCTAACTTAAATTACAAATCAGAGCAATATGACCCCTTAACAATTCCCAGTCTTGAGATAGTTTACAGACCTCAAAAGACCCTTGAATGTGAAGAAGACTGGGTCCCCTTGGAGAACAACTCTGTTACAATGCCAAAAATTTATAATATGAATCTTCCTTCCAGCCTTTCCCAAAGAGAACTATGGACTTTTTGCAGGGTAACTTCAGTGGGGAAAGTGAAATGATCAGACATTTTGGAGATTAATAAACACTGGCTCAGAAGTGACACTAATTTTAGGAGATCCCAAACTTCACTGTGGTCCACCAGTTAGATTAGGGGCTTATGGAAGTCAAGTGATAGATGGAGTTTTAGCTCATGTCCAACTCACAGTGGGTTCAGTGGGTCCCCAGACCCATGCTGTGGTTATTTCCCCAGTTCTGGAATGCATAATTGGAATGGACATACTCAGCAACTGTCAGAATCCCCACAGTGATTCCTTGACTTTTGGAGTGAAGGCCATTATGGTAGGAAAGGCCAAACAGAAGCCACTAGAACTGCCCCTACCTAGCAAAATAGTATATCAAAAGCAATATTGGATTCCTAGAGGGATTGCAGAGATCAGTGCCGCCATCAAGAATTTGAAGAATGCAGGAGTGATGATTTCCACCACATCCCCATTCAACTCTGCTATTTGGCCTGTGCAGAAAACAGATGGATCTTGGAGTATGACAGTAGATTATCATAAACTTAACCAGGTGGTGACTACAATTGCAGCTGCTGTTCCAGATATGGTGTCACTGCTTGAACAAATCAACACCTCCTGTGGTACCTGGTATGTAGCTACTGATCTGCTATATGCTATTTTCTCAATTGCTGTTAGTAAGGACCACCAGAAACAGTTTACTTTCTGCTGGTAAGGCCAGCAGTATATCTTCACTGTCCTACCTCTATGGTATATCACCTCTCCAGCCCTATGCCATAATATTGTCTGCGGGAACCTTGATCATCTCTTCCTCCCACAGGATACCAACTGGCCCATCATATTGATGATATATTGATTGGGGCTAGTGAGCAAATAGTAGCAACTACTCTAGACTTATTGGTAAGGCTTTTGCGTGTTAGAGGATGGGAGATAAATCCAACAAAAATATAGTGATCTCTCACCTCTGAAATTTCTAGGTGTGGGGCATTTCAAAATAGTCCTTCTAAAGTGAAAGATAAGTTCTTGCATCTGGCCCCTCCTATGACCAAAAAAGAGGCACAACACTTAGTTGGTCTCTTCAGATTTTGGAGACAACATATTCCTCACTTGGGTGTGATACTCCAACACATTTACCAAATGACCAGAAAAGCTGCTGGTTTTAAGTGGGGACTGGAACAAGAGGAGGTTCTGCGACAGGTTCAGGCTGCTTTACAAGCCGCACTGCCACTTGGACCATATGATCCAGCAGATCCAATGATGCTGGAAGTGTCAGTGGCAAATCGTGATGCTGTCTGGAGCCTTTGGCAGACCCCTATAGGAGAATAATAACGCAGACCTTAGGATTTTGGAGGAAAGCCCTGCCATCCTCTGTAGATAACTAGTTTCCTTTTGAAAAATAGCTTTTGGCCTGCCACTAGGCCTAATAGAGACTGAATGCTTAACAATGGGTCACCAAGTTACCATGAGACCTGAGTTGCCTGTCATGAGCTGGGTATTGTCTGACCCACCAAACCATATAGTTGGGTGTGCACAGCAGCCCTCATTTATATGAGATAGGGCATGTATTAGTCTGCCAAAGGGGTGCTGTTGCAAAGTACCAGAAATCTGTTGGCTTTTATAAAGGGTATTTATTTGGGTAAAAGCTTACAGTTACAGGCCCTAAAGAGTCCAACTCAAGGTTGCTTTCTCACCAAAGTCAGTTGCCACGTGTTAAAGCAAGATGGTCGCTGATCTCTGCGAGGGTTCAGCCTTCCACTCTGGGCTTTCTCTCTCTCAGCTGCAGGCTGGCATAAGGATTGTCTCTCAGGGCTTCCTCTCTCTCCTGGCATAGGGCTTATTTCCTTCCAGGCCTTCTATATTAGCCTCAGCTGTCCTGTTCTCTTCCCAAGGTCAGCTGCAAACTATCAGGTGACTGGTTCATCTCTCCCCAGGGCCCCAGGATCAAAAATGACAGAGCTCTCTCCCTTTCTGTGTCCTCTTGAGTGAGTGTCCGTTTATATCAGCCTACCAAGGGGAAGCGCTAAATTGATTTTATCAAGTAAACTTAATCAGAGGCCTCACTGAATCTAATACAAAGGGTATCACACCCAGAGGAATAGATTAGTTTACAAGCATAATCTTTCTCTTTTTGGCATTCATAAATCATCTCAGACTCTCACAGTGTTCTAGTGGGTCCTGAAGGCACAAATAAGTTACATGAGGAAGTGGCCCAAATGCCCATGGTCATCACACTTGCCACATTACCTTCTCTTTCCCACTCCACAGCTATGGCCTCTTGGAGAACTCCTTACAACCAGTTGACTGAAGAAGGGAAAACCCAGGCTAGGTTAACAGATAGATCTGCACAATATGTTGATACCACCCAAAAGTGGACAGCTGCAGCACTGCAGTCCCTTTCTGGGATGTCCCTGAAGGACAGTGGTAAAGGGAAATCCTTCCAGAGGGTGCAACTTCAAGTTGTGCACCTGGTTGTTCATTTTGCTTGGAAGGAGAAATGGCTGAAGGTGCATTTTTACACTGATTCATGGGCTGTTGCCAATAGTTTGGCTGGGTGGTCAGGGATTTGGAAGGAACATGATTGGAAAATTGGTGACAAAGAGGTCTAGGGAAGAGGGATGTGAATAGACCTTTCTGAGTGGGCAAAAAACATGAAAATATTTGTGTCTAACATGAATGCTCACCAGAAGGTGACTTCAGCAGAGGAAGATTTTAATAATCAAGTGGATAAGATGACCTATTCTGTGTATACCAGTCAGCCTCTTTCCCAGTCACTCCTTTCATTGTCCAATGGATTCATGAACAAAGTGGCCATGGTGATAGGGATGGAGGTTATGCATGTGCTCAGCAACATGAACTTCTCCTTACCAAGGCCCACCTGGCTATAACCACAGCTGAGTGCTCAATCTGCCAGCAGCAGAGACCCATACTCAGCCCTTGATATGGTGCCATTCCCCAAGGTGATCGTCCTGCTACCTGGTGGCACATTTGGTTACAAAATTTGGTTTGATTACATTGGATCACTTCCATTATGGAAGGGTGTAGCACTTTGAAATTGTTTATGAATCCCAAAAATAGATATTGGATTATGTTTGTGAACTGGTCTGGGTATATTAGATTGTATTGGATTCAGAGGTTTCACTTTTACTTGATTAAATAATGATTAAGGCTTTGATTGGGCCACATCAGTAGGACCTTGAGTCCCCACCCCCTTGGTGGGCAGGGACTCACAGAGAAAAACCACAAAGCACAAGAGTTAGTTGGAGTTTTGATCCTGGAGCCTGGGAAATAAACACACAGAGAAGCAGATACCTAATGAAGGAGAGAAGTCTCCATTAAACACAGGGAGAGGCCTCAGGGAGAGAGACAGAGCCATTCACCTGATATTCTACAGCTGGCCTTATGGAGAAAGCAGGGCAGCTGAGCCCAGAAAGAAAGGAGTCCCAGGAAGAGAAGAACCAGGAAGCCTGAACCCTGGCAGACATTGGCAGCCATCTTGCTCCAACACATGACAATAGACTTTGGTGAGGGAAGTAACTTATGCTTTATGACCTGGTAACTGTAAGATTCTACCCCAAATAAATACCCTTTATAAAAGCCAACTAATTTCTGGTATTTTGCATCAGCACCCCTGTGGCTGACTAATACAAAGGGTCAGTGATTTTTTCTAACTGGACTTAGACACATACTCCAGATATGGGTTTTCCTTCCCTCCATGCCATACTTCTGCCAAAACTACCATCCATGGACTTACAGAATGCCTTATCCACCACCATGGTATTCCACATAGTCTTGCATCTGAGCAGGGAACCCACTTCACAGCAAATTAAATGCAGGAATGAACATGTGCTCATGAAAAATGAAATTCACTGGGTTTACCATGTTCCCCCATCACCCTGAAGCACCTGGAATGATAGATCAGTGGAATGGCCTTTTTCATTTTTATTTTTAAAGGAGCTTTAGATTACATAAATGATACATCGATAATACAGGGTGATTTCCATATACCACACCCCCTACCTCTCCCACACTTTTCTTCATTGATTAGTGTTATACATTTGTTACAATTGATGAACACATATTGAAGCATTGCTACTAACCATGGTCAATAGTTTACATTATAGTTTATACTTTGCACTGCACGTTTTCAGAGGTTTATGACAAAATGTATAATGGCCTGCACCCATCATTGTGATGTCATTCAGAACAATTCCAATGTCCTAAAAATGCCTATTCTTCCCTCTTCCTTCTCTCAGAACGTCTGGTGGTCACTGCCTTTATTTCAATGATACAAGTTCCTCCATTGCTAGAATAATCATAAGTCTACTTAAGTCCATAGTTGCATTCCCCCCTTATGTTTGTTCATTCCTCAATCTTGAGGATTTTGGGATGGTGATTGCACTCTGTTTCTGATTGAGAGGGAGCTTAGATCCCATGGGGCAGATGGATGGAACTGTCTTGCTTGCAGTTGTAGATACTCTGTTTTGGGGGGATGGGCATTGCCCATCATCATCCTTTTGTTAGTTGTTCTGGGCGAGTCCAATGAACTGGAGAGTGGGTATTGGCTGCAACTCTGCTGAGATTCAGGGCTCAACTGGCATAAGAATATAAACCAGAAGATTTAAGTCTCTGGTATATATATTTAATGGTTGTTGTGCTAAATATAGTTTCAAATAAAAGGGGCAGAAGAGCCATGTTTAGCGAAATTATAAATGAGTCTAACTCTGTTGCAGTAGAGAACATATATTCCAAAGTATGGCCCACTGACAGGGTGCTGAATTCCTGAGATTGTCTGCCCTGTGGAATGGCCTTTTGAATTGACTATGGGGATATATCTTGTAGAGTGGGGCAATGTTCTCCAGGAGGCTGTGTATGCTCTCAATCAGCATCCACTCTATGGAGCTCTTTCTCCTATAGCCAGGATTCACGGATCCAGGAATCAAGGGGTAGAAACGGGAATGGCTCCTCACTATTACCCTTAGTGATCTACTAGGAAAATTTTTGCTTCCTGTCTCTGCAACCTTAATCTCTGCTGGTGTTCAGGTCTTAGTTCCAAAAGGAGAAGTGCTTCCACCCAGAAACACAACAATGATACCATTGAACTGGAAGTTAAGACTGCCACCTGGCCACTTTGGGCTCCTCATGCCTCTGAATCAACAAAGAAGGGAATTACTGTACTGGCTGGGGTGATTGATCCTAACTATCAAGGGGAAATAGGATAGCAGCTACACAATGGAGTTAAAGAAGAGTTTGCCTGGAATACAGGAGATCCCCTAGGGCATACACTGTGCCCTGTGATAAAAGTCAATGGAAAACTACAACCACTAAATTCAGGCAGGAATACCAATGGCCCAGAATCTTCAGGAATGAGGATCTGGATCACCCTACCAGGCAAAGAACCATGGACAGCTGAAGAGCTTGCTGAAGGTAAAGGAAACAGGGAATGGTTAGTGGAAGAAGGTAGTGATAAATAAGAACTATAATCAGGTGACCACTTACAGAAATGAGAATTGTAATGGTCATGACTATTTCTTCTTGTTTTGCTATGGGTATGTTTGTACATGTGCATAAATGAATATCTATGTTTTCTTCCCTGTCTTATCCCTTATCATATGACTTAAGTTGTATTAGTTTCATGTCGTAGTACTTAAGGATGTGAAGTTTAAGAGTCAATATTACCCAAGGACTTCCACTTTATTTTGGAGGGATTTAGTGCATTTCTGGTTGTATGCAGGAGAGTTGAGTATTGTTAGGTGAAAAAATATATCTGCTATTGTTTTTATTTAGAGATTAATTATGGTTTAAAGTGATGTGTATTGCTGCCAAGTTCACAAGGGGTGGATTGTGATTATTAGGCTAATGTGTCAACCTGGCCAGGTAATGGCGCCCAGTTGTTTGGGGTAATTGTAATGCAAGACTGTTTCATGGACTTTAATCATCAGTGAGTTGATTGCATCTGTGATTGATCACATCTGCAATCAACTGAGGAGAATGCCTTCAGCAATGAGTGACATCTCATTTAAGTTGAATGCCTTAAAAGGAGAAGTGATTTCTGCATTCACAGAGAGAATTCCCATCTCTACTTCAGACAGCCAGCACCTCCTGGGGACCTCATCCTGGACCTTCATCAGAGCTCCTGGCTTGCAACCTCCCCTACAGAATTTGGATGCATGCACCCCCATAGTTGCATGAGACAATTTTATAAAATCCCATATGATTTACAGGTGTCTCTTGTCAGTTCTGTTTCCCTAGCGAACCCTAACTAATACACTTCCTCACTGGTCATCGCTCCCATGAAGTCCAGGACTTTCACTTGGTGTTGTGTTGCATTTCTATGGCTTTAGTGACCATGAATATGTGCTAATGGTGTTACTTGAGGTGAAGGAATTATAGGAAGTAGGCTGCAGGATATAAAAAGAAAGGTGAGAATCAGGGAATGAAGGAATATCTCAGAATTCTTGGAACACTTGGGGAGACAATCCAAAGTCACTGGCAGTGAGGTCAAACCTTTTTCTTGATAAAATGAACCAGAATCCCTCATCTGAATTTGCTCTGATTTTGGAATAATAAGCTAAACTTTATTTAAAATAAAGAACTGATTTACTTTCTTTCTGATAGCTGATTTGAATTCAGGCCTGAGAATTGGCATCAGCTGCAGTATGATTGTGAACAACTAGATGATGATATGGTAGGGGAAAAAATCAGTAGCCTTCGAACTTCTCTTGCCTAGAGGTAGCTAGAAAACTCTCTAGTGGTACAAGAGGATTAAATATCATTCACATGGTCTACACTTTCAAATTTCATCCACTTCTCTTCTCTGCTATCACGTTAGCTCTGCTGTCAACTCTCTCTCCAGGATTATTGCAACAACCTCCTAAGTGGTTGTCTCACTTCTACTGATGTCTGTCTTCTGTCTCATTCCTCCTTTTAGTAAAATGAAGTGTTCTTTGGAAAAGGAAATGTAATACCACACCCCTCATAAAATTCATGAAAGCTTAACAGTTACAAATTGAGAAAAATTAAAACTCTTGTCTTTAACACATCTTCAAACTCATTTTTTTTTTTTGTCACCATCATCTTACTTGCTTGGCTTCAGTTGCACTCAACCTCCTTTAGGTCCTATTCCCGCCCCCCCCACCCTACCCCCCATCTCCTGGGCTCTTTACCAATGCATGGTCCTCACTCCTGCTGTTCCTTCCTACTAAATGTTATCTCTTCAGGAAGACAGATTACCCTATCTAAAGTAAATTTTCCTCCCCTCACACCCTGCTTTTCTTTACACAGTACCTTATTGGCATGCTTCTTAGCCCTTCTTTATATACTTTGTATTTATTTGTTGCCTTTCTATTGTATAGTCTCCATCCTACTATATAGTCTGAAGCTCAGTGAGGGTAGGACAGTGACTGTTCTCTTCACCACTATTCCTCAGTGCTTAGCACAGTCCCTGGCACAAAGTGCCTAGGCAATAAATGCTAGCCAGATGAATGCATGAGTAAATTAAATGGCTTAATTTAAAAGGGTTATCATAATTTGTAGGAAAATATTTATGAGTTAGAAGACAGAAGCATGTGTAGTTAGTTACTCCATTGGAATGGTGAGTGTCAAGTTCTAGTTTGCATTGGAATCATCTGGAGGCATTATAGAATCACCTAGGCCATGTAAAAACCCCAGGGTTTCTGATATACTAGGTCTGGGATAGAGAACATGCATTTTTAGCAAGTTCCTGGGTAATGCTGATGTTATTGATCTGAGATCACACTTTGAGAACCACCACCTTAGCAAAATCCCTTCTACCTCAGGCTTCATGCACATTTGTCTATGAGGCAATATATGTACAATCTAACATCTGTCATATACTTAAGATGGAAGAGACTATAAATCCCTCCTGTAAATGTATCAAGTGTTCTACAACTTCCTCAAGCAGTTTTTGAATTTTAAGTTTATGCAAATATTCTGAAGACAAAGCCGTCTAGGAATCATGCATTTCTTTATAATATGACTCATGGTACAGCTTCTTGTTTTGTTTAAGACAAAACAATACTAAATTCAAATCATTGTATTCCAGCTGAAGAATAATTTTAAAACCAGAAATGTTACATCTGTTGGATCTGGTCTTTGATTTGGATTAAAAAAAAAAAAAA
>JAQZBX010052648.1:0-19076 GCA_029593785.1 Cabassous unicinctus | reverse complement strand
CCTCTTTTATGTCCAATCTACTAATGAACCTATCAAAGTCATTTTCTGTTACTGTGGGATTTTTTAATTTTTTAATTTTTAGCATTTCCTTTTGTTTCTTTCTTAGAGTTTTCATCTATCTGCTTGCATTTCCCATCAGTTCTTGCATGTCATCTACTTTTTAAATTGAGGGTCCTTAACATATTAATCATAGTTATTTTAAATTCTTTGTCTGATAGTACCAATATATATGTCATATCTTGGTCTAATTATAATGCATGCTTTGTCTCTTCAGACTGATTGCTTTTTGTCTTTAAGCCTGTGTTGTAAATTTTTATTGAAAGCCAGACATGATGTATTGGGTAATATGAACGGAGGTTAATAGGCCTTTAGTGTGAATTTATGTTAATCTGGCTAGGATTTGGACTGTGTTTAATGTTTGCTGTAGTTGTGGATGCCTGAGGCATCAAATTCCTTTATCATCCTTTTTATTTTTTATCATTCCTGTTCACTTTGGGCTTCCCTAAGAACTCCTTCTCACATTGAGTCTGTGTCTTGCTGCTTTTTCAACTATTATCCACTGATATAATATGTCCTGTGATCCTGGTCTATGACTTTCACAAGTATTTTTTAGTTTCTTCTCTCCATTTGAGTTCAACAAGAAGACAATATGTGGCTGGAGTGAGAGAAATGTCATTACCTCAGCTAGGAAGAATAATTGGTAAATTATTTTTCCCTAGATAATAGGTCTTTGTTATGGTGAAATCTCTGGACATTTTCCACAGTGCCATATCTAGAATGGGATCTTTATTGGATATTCACCATAAGAAGTAGAATTCTGGGAGGTAAATCCCATACATTTGGGGCCTTCCCAAGACTGTAACCCCCCAGAGAGTCTCCCTGTCACTGTAGTCTACCCTCAGTCTCCAGAAATTCATCAAAATTACCATTACATTTTCCTACTACTTGATGTCTCCAGTGGTTTCTGCTCCAGGTTAACTGATCTGAGCTATGTCTCCCTGAATTTGTCTGTTTCTCCAAGTTTTAGGGTGGTGGTTTGCCCTGCAACATCCATTCTCTGATAGGCCCAAGAAAAGTAATTGATTTTCAGTCTTTTCAGATTTTTCTTATTGTCACGATGGAAGTGATGGCTTCCAAGCTCTTTAAAAATCAGAGTTGAAACTGGAAGTCTGGGGATCTGTAGTTTGACTTTAATTTTAGGGAGCCATGACTCATAACATTGGAAAGTTCTCAAATACAGAATAAATATTCCAAATATGCAGAGCTACCACAAATAGGACAAATGTTTACTACAGCATATAAACAGCAAAATAGGAAATTAGAAATGAAACAAGTATTTAATAACATTCAGCTTAGCTAGTTCCACAGAAGTATTGGATATCTATAGGCTGAGATCAGAGTCTGCTAGCTAATGTTCCTTCTTCTCTAGATGGGGCTTAAAAGGACAAAGTTCATGTTTCCAATATGACTCCTTTTTCTGTAATTCCAGTGCTGACCAGATGCCAACTGTCCTTTTTCTTTGACTGACACATTGTTTCCTTACAAAATTTTATACAATCAGTTGAGAAACAACTTGAAGCTGTTTATTTAAGGAGAAAATGTTTTTTTTTCTTATCTGGTTTATTATAGTAGCTATCATATTTTAACAGTAAATAGATGATCTTATTACTGTATTTCCCTTTATTAGTATATCTGGTCTGCTTTATTCTAAATACTTAAAATAGGCTAATTACCTAGATGATAATGCATTATTTTTACCCTACCTCAAAGGTCATTTTCCATTTTGGGCAACCTAATTGCTCTTTAGAAGCTTTAGGGAGAAGTGGTGATACACAATTGGTCAAATCTGACCGATATCTGAGTTAGAGAAATAATCTGAAACTCTTGATTTAATGAGGTTAGAAGTTTGTCTTAAATTCTATTTGTTCCTGTTCTTTTTGTTACCCCTTCATATGGGTGAACGTCACCAGGGGGTGGTGAGTAAGTACATGTTTAGTGACTAAAGCATAAATGTTGGTTGCCACAAAATAAAGATGCTTGGTAAGAGGCAATGGGGCAAAAGCTTTTCACCCTAAATGAAATCTTTTCTGACAGTTTTGCTTAGAAAAGAAGTTAATAATTTTAACAAGAGCTACAATAACTTTGTTGGTTTTTTCACAGTATGTACAGCATTACTGAAATATGTAAATGTAAGAAGTCTATTTTAATAAGCTCTTTTTAAAGGTATGAATGTGCCCTTTTGATGAGAAGAATAAAATAAAAGATAATTAGGTTGACTACTATGAAAGAACCCACATTTCTACCCTGGGCTAAAGTGAAACATTTTGCCTGAGTTACACAGCTTGATTCAGCCTTGAAAATTACATTTATAGTACTCCGAGATCAGGGAAGTATAGAAACTAATGTCGTGACCTTAAATAAGAATTCTAAATCTAAGGAGAGCTTATTTGAATATAACAATGTGCTTTAGAAGATGTATTTTAATAGTACTTATTAAAACTAATACAAAAGAAAATTTGTGCTTGAAATATTTTGTTGAAGCCTTTGAAAATAGGTAAAGGACTTTGACTTCTAAATCAGTATATTAATGTTAGAAGATACGCTTGTTTCTTGATCTTCCTGGACTTTTGACCCCATTGCACAATCTCTACCCGTGGGTTAAGCTTCATGTATGGATGTGAAATCCATTAGAACTTTGGGCAACTGAGCATCAAGCTAAATTTGTGGTTAATTCCACTCTGGCCATGATAGTTGAGTTAACTGTAACCAGAATCCTGTTCATCTCTCAGTCTTTTTTGAATAAGACCTAACTTGTTCTCCAGAATCCCTGTTACATTTATGTCTTCCATTTCTTCAGCAACTGAGTTCCTCTCTTAACACATAAAGTTTTCAAATAATGGGATTCCTACTCTCAAATTTCTGTCCCTTCTCCTGCTGGGTGGCTCTGAACTTTCACTCTCTTCTCTTAGACTTGCTTAGATAGAAAGCCTTGTTCTAGGGTTCATTTTGGATATTTGCTTTCAGTATTCAATTGAGTGCTGTAGTTTGGATCCTATATTTAATTCTTGGTATTAAGAAAATATAAAACTATCATTTAAAGTGGAAGGTAATTTCAAGAATTTGAGTCTTGAATTTATCTTTAGGGGGAGGTTATTTGTTTTGAGAAACAAACAAAATCTCAAAATTAAGCAAAAAAGGAAGAAAGAAAACAAAACTGTGTAGTCTTTTAAGTTATATAAAGGTAAAGCAAATATTCTCAACTGCAACATAAGTTTGAAGAATGGAAGGTCCAATAAATTAAGTTTCTGTGTATGTTAATTGATTGGCTGTGCCTTTAGTCACCTTTACAGATTATGTTTCTTTTAAAAATTCATTTATTTTTAAAGTATGGATTTAAAGTTCCCTATTACTTTGTTACATATTTTTGCTCTTGAGAAGATAAGTTTCCGTGTTTTCTTAATATATTGTTCACCACAGTTTGTGAGCAGACACTGCAAAGACTAAGGAAAGTTTAGGTCTACTTCTCTCTTTAACTTTGAGTGAAAGGAGAAGCTGTAAAGGAATTGGACAGTACTTTGTCATCATAACATAAACTAGACTGCTGATTCCTTAGATTAAGAGTCAATAACAAAAGATGCTTTGATATTGGTCTACTAAACTCTGCATTATTTAGTTGTCCTGGTGGAACTATACAGAAAGAAAATCCTTTTGTGGTGAGGATCCACTTTTCCCTTAAGGAAGTAGGTAGTTCTCATGTCAATGTTCCAGGGAAGGGTTCCTAAAGGTCTGGAGGTAGTAGCAGCTGTTACCACTGTGGAGGCTCATACACAGGAGCAGTGATATGTTATAGAAGCAAATATATTTCAGAAGCCAGAAGAGAATAGGAGAGCATTTAATGGGGAGCATTTGATGGTGGTGCTGGCAATGAAATTTTGAACATCAAGACTCTAGGGTCTGAGTAAGTATAATTTGATTATTTAATAAAAATGTGACACTCCTTTGAAGTCACAGTAGTGATAGCTGGACATTTGCACCTTAAACCATCTGTTTATGGACTGATGGCTATGTTTGAGTCTTAATTCCAGACTTATATCTCAATGACAGAATCCCTATTAGTCCTATTTATGAGCTATTACTTTAAATTATTCAAATTTAGTTTGGTATTTTTGCTCTAGCTATCTAGTAAATTTTCAGCATCTTTCTTTTTAGCTAGTTATCTAATGAAGTTGAAGGAATTTTTTGGCCTTGCTATTTGAGTTCACTCTTGAAATCTGAAACTCAGGTATGACTTTGGTTCTATGTAAGAATGCACAGAAATGCCACTTCTTCTGTGACATCTTTTATGGCCCCCTCAGGGAACAGTATTTTCACTTTTTTGATGGTCCATGTTATTTTTTGTACCTTTGTTTTTTGACTCAACTTTTATTAAGAGGTACATTACTGTTATTTCTATGCATATCCCATATCCTGCCATACTAGATGCTCCTCAAGAGCAGGGACGATAATTTCATTTGTTTCTTTATTTAATCAGTAAGTATTAATGACTTGTGTTCTAGCTGTTTTTCTCCTAGCAATTACAGCGGTACAATATGCTCAATGTGACTAAAAAGTGGCAAAAGAGATGATTTTCATTTTTGCACACTGCTTGAAATAATTTTTCTCCATATATCCTTAGTGGTCAGAATAGACAGCAGACACATCAATGTCTCTTTGTGTTCATGTGTGTGTCGTCCCTAATTTAAAGAAAAAACGCACAGACTTTGAAAATATCATTTAGATATGCATCTTACAAGTAAATGGTGAGATATTTGTTGATTTATACCATAACATGGTATAAAAATATTAACTGAATTGCACAAAGCTAGTCTTTTAATTAATAGTTATAAGACAGAAGCAAATATATTTGTTTCTTTCAAAGAGAATCTAAAGTGACACAAATGTTGCTGGTGATACTTAGGGATACTGAAAAAGGAATTAAAATGCATCTAATTAGCAATCACCTTAGTGCCTAAGGCTCATTTGGATGCAGCACTATTGCAATTCTCAGAGCTCATAGCCATACTGTTGACATTGCAAGAACATTCATTTTTCCACAAAAGAAATATATATCTCAGAGATATATAAACACTAGCAACATCACAAAGGAGATGGAAGGAAAGGGGAAAATGAAGACAAAATAGTATGTATTAACTTGTCACAAATTTTGGCTTTCTTATATTTAACTGAAGTTTCATCTAGGATTTCCACAATTTTAATTTCTTAGTGTGAAGTATAAATTGGACAGTTTATGGGTTGAAATACAACCCTTGGGCAATTGAGTACTTAAAATATGGCTCACATATTCTAAGTTGTTTATCCCTGGAGGACAGAGATTATTGTGTCTTTTCCATCTCTGATTTCCCAGCATTTATACAATCCTTGGTAAACAGTAAATGCTTAATGGATGTTAAATGAATGAAGCAATTTTTTTGATATTTGCTTATTGACTTCTTCACTTCAATGCTTGCTGCTCAAATAAAGATGAAGCATTTTATTGCTTGTTTTGTTTTAAAATTTTCTCCACTAAAATAACATTAAGTGTAAAAAACATGGAATGTTCTGAACTGAAAACTGTGCCCAATCCACATACATTATGAGATTATGGCTATATCAGATTTTAAACACTATTTGTTTTGAGAATAAATAGATCTGTATGTTGGATTTTATAGAGAGAGGTTTTGCAAGAAATTTTCAATCCTTGGAAGCCCTGCTGTGTGGGAAAATATTGGATGATTGTTTGAAAAGATTGTAAAGAATGAAGATGTTATATTTCCTGTACAGCCCATCTAAGATGATATCAATAAAGCAAGTTACCTAGAATGATTTAGCAGAGATATCTATGCCAGGATTAGTTAAAGTACACAGGGAAAAAAAATGTAATAGAAAAAAGAACCATTATCAAAGCAGGGAACCTAGAATGCAGAGAAGGCATGCAAACTCTTCCTGTCACTAGAGGGCAAAATAATGGCTTCTGATTCAGTAGGTAAGATCCATTGCTCAGCTTCTTTCTCTTCCTTTGTGATCACTCCATCTTGTTGAATAGATGAGAGTTTCACTTGAGTCACCAAGTTGGAATATCTTTATGGACCCTTTCCAGACTCCTATAAGGAGCGTCCCTAATTCCATTCAAAGGGTGGAATATGTTTTTAACAAAACATATTAAAGAGTCACATTTTCCCCTTTGGTATTTTTTTTATTTTATTATTACTGTAGACAAACATAGAGTTGGTGTGTTGCAGGTGGGTTGTACTGGCCTGTGAGAGACATCTGTATACAGCTTCATAGTTCTGCATTCAATAATGTATTGTTAAAATAGTTTGAAATTAGACATGGCAGAAGTTTTTACACCACAAAAATGACAAATTCTCCAAGTCAGAGCTTTTGCCTTTTCTTTTTTTTTGAAGACTGATTTACCAACACATCACTGCAAAATATATGGAAACTTAATTAGAGCTTGTAATTTAAATCAATTATTCATTCTGGCTCATACCACTTTCCTGAACTCATTCTCTTCTCTCCATCCTGGTTCCCCTTTGCCTGCAGGATAAAATGTACTCAGCTTAAATTAATGTATAAAGTACACTAATTCTTTCGTCCCTGCTTTTTCCCACAAATGCTGTTCAGCCATATCTACAAATAATTCATGTTCTATTACCTCTGTGAACTTTTGTACATGCTAGCCTCCCTGCATATAATGACTTTCTGCTATGCTGCTTCTCACTAAATCCTGTTCATTCCTCAAAAACCAAATCCAATATCACTCTTTGAAGTAGCCTTTTCTTGACCTCTTCTACTCTCACAATAATCTGGGTTAAGGGTATTGCTCTGTAATCCCCTTGGATCCTCTGATTACCTTAATTATATCACATTTGTGTCATGAAGTCTGTATTAGTTTCCTATTGCTACTTAACACATTATCCCAAACTTAGCGACTTAAAACAAAACACATTTATTTTCTTATGGTTCTGGAGGTCAGAAGTTCAAAATGGGTTTTACTGGGCTAAAAGCAAGGTGTTGGCAAGGTTCTATTTCTTTCTAGAAGTTCCCGAGGAGAATCTGTTCTCTTGCTTTTTCCAGCTTCTGGAGGCTTCCCATGGCCCCCTTACATTTTCAAAGCCAGCTGTGACCAGCCAAACCTTTCTTACATTGCATCATTCTCACATTGGCTGTTCTGCCTCCTTATTCCATGTTTATTAGCAAGGTTGTCCAGAGAAACAGAACCAATAGGATATCTGTATGTGAGTGTGTGTGCATACATATACATAGAGAGAAAGAGAGAAGGAGATTTATTTTAAAGAATTGTTTATTAATTCCTTATGAAATATGTGGCTCATGTGATTGAGGCTCATAAGGCAGGTCAGCAGGCTGAAAATTCCAGTAAGTTTTATTTTGCAGTCTTGGGTCTGAATTTCTAGGGGAAGCTGGCAGGATGGAAATTTCTGTAAGAGTTGATGTTGAAGATTTGAGTGCAAAATCCATAGGGGAGGCCAGCAGGCTGGAAACTCAGAGAGGAGGAGATGGTATAGTCTTGAGGTAGAATTTCCTCTGCCTCTGGAAATCTCAGTTATTTGCTCTTAAGGCTTTCAATTGATTGGGTGAAGCCCACCCACATTAGGAAGGGTAATCTCCTTTACTTAAAGTCAACTGATTATAGATTTGAATCCTATTTATAAAATACCTCGACAGTAAGATCTCAGCCAGTGTTTGACCAAACAACTAGACAGCTAACCTAACCAAGTTGTCACATCAAATTATCCATCACAATAGGGCCCACCCAGATCAACCTGGATAATCTCCTTATTTTAAAGTCAACAACTGTAATTACATCTGCTACCTTAATTCCTCTCTGTCATGTAACATAAGAGATTGACAGATTCTGGAGATTAGGATGTGGACATCTTTAGGAGGTCATTTTTCTGCCTACCACAGAGTCATAATTATTATTTAACTTGCATGTATAGAGCTCCAGTTTCTAGCAACATGTACTCAATAAATTATTTTTTAGTAAATTAGTATTAACCAAATCATCAGCTACTTTTTCATAGAATCATGCAAGTTTAGAAGTAGGAACAACCTTAAACTTTAGAGCTTTCACATTTATTTGGTCACAGTAGGTTTAAAAGTGTATTGATTATATATATTTTATAAATTTTGGTCCCTGACCTTGTAAAACTCCTATTCTTACTTATCTACATAAAAAGTCATTGAATAATAAAAAATGATGGCAGCATATTTAGAAGAGCTCAAATTTTGTAAAAACCTATTAGACACTCTTTCCGCCATCTTGGAGCCTGGGGAATCCTGCTGGGAACAGGACTTCTAAAACGGCAAATATGTCTGGAAGGCTGTGGTTCAAAGCCACTTTTGCTGGCTATAAGCGGGGGTTCCTGAACCAGAGAGAGCACACAGCCCTTCTTAAAATGGAAGACGTTTATGCCAGAGATGAAACTGAATTCTGTTTGGGCAAGAGATGTGCTTATGTGTACAAAGTAAAAAACAACACAGTGAATCCTGGCAGCAAACCTAACAAAACAGAGTAATCTGGGAAAGGTAACTCGTGCCCGTGGAAATAGTGGCATGGTTCACGCTAAATTCTGAAGCAACCTTCCAGCTAAGGCCATTGGACACTGAATCCGTGTGATGCTGTACCCCTCAAGGATTTAAACTTATTGAAAAGTAAATAAATAAAATTGTGGATTTTTCTTTTGTAAAAAAAAAACTATTAGACAAATTTTCTTCTTTAACTGCTATTTAAACATTCTCAGGAACTGCAAGTATTTTTGCATGTCTTGAAAATTCGCTGACCATTCTATACGGTTTTTCAATATTCAGCAAAAATATACCATTCTCTAAACAGAAATCTGACTTTCTTAACTAAAGCATAGCATAAGCAATAATTTACAATTGATTTTAATTTTGCTAACATATAAATAAAAATATGCCATATTTGAGTACACATAAAAAGAAATCTGTCTGTAAGAATGTACTTTTGAAACAGGTAATCAAAGACTTTTTTTACAATGGAGAAACATGTCAGCAGTTTAATTTGGACTATGTCCCCAAGATAGATTCAAACCATAATATAGAAAAATTAGAGAAATATCTTGCCCAATGACCAGACGATAATATATATTCTCTCCATATCAGTCTTCATCAGATACATGAAAAAGGTAATATCCTCATCTTTGAATAAAATTTTATTCAACAAAAGTAGATGTTTAACTCAGCTTTCCATAGCTATTCATCGATTTTACAGAATGCAGTATTAGAGAACCTGATTGTAGTGTGAATATATGGGTTAAGGCAATTCAACAACTGTAGGGTGTGGCTATTCAATAAGTCTTTTTATACAACATTTTAAGATTATATTATTCAATACCAGTATATTGATTTCAATAATGCCCACAGAATAGCTCAAAGAAGGACAATTAAAGGAGGATATAAAAAATCACAGGAACTTAACAGTATTTACAAATACATAGGTTTTTTGTATGGTCAAAAGCATTCAATTATATTACCAAAACACGAAGAATAGTCAGCTGCTGGATAATTTCTGGGCTTTTTCTTATTTTGTCTAGTTCAGAGTAAGTTGAGATGATACTTGATTTCCCTGAGTATAGTAGTCATGCCTCCTCTCTTAGACATTAGGATCTCTAAAAAGCTGCCTATTTATGTTTGTGTAATGGAATTTTTCTTGAAACTAATACTTTCTTGTTTGTCTCTCCTGGTTATTACCATCAAACTATTCCTCTTAAACACAAACATATGCAAAGTTCTATGATTGACTATATAAAGAAAATTCAGGATGCATGGTCCTGAACTCTCAGTTCTTTATCTATCCAGTTCTGCTACAGTGTTACTGATTGTGTGACTTTTATTTCTTTAGCTTTCATGCTGCAGAATTGCTGATGTAAATTTCAGATTACGGACAGAATTGCAGGACTTCTTGATCACAGTGAACATAGTGAGCTAGGAAGTCAGGAGTGTGAAACTCAGTGTGAGTTATAGAAATTGGAGCTACAATTTAGTAAAATATAGCAATACATATACATTTTTCAATTTTTTGTAGGAATCAATGAAATTAAATAAAATACTTACTACAGTTCTAATACCTACCAGTGATAAAAAAATTATCTATTATATTTTCCTCTCTGGAATGATTGTTCTTATTAAACAGTGGGAAGTAGGGCAGATTTTGAAGCACTGAAGCCAAGGGTGGGTCCATGAGGAAAAGCTACATGTTAAAATAATAGCTGTAAGAGGCAAGGGTGCATAGTAATATTCTTAATGTTTTTACAGTCAAACTCAAAGTTAGGAGGAGAATACCCCGAGGACAAATGTTTAATGATAAGAGTATAAACAGAAATCGTCAAACATTTCATCCATTATTCTTTACAGGAAGGAAATTTGGGATGATTAATGACTAATCCATCAACAACCATCCCAGGGATGATAAATAATTTTTTTTCTGATTGTAATTCTTAGGCATGATTAAAGATGATGATTGAATAAAAATTCACATTCCTTATGGCAAAAATTAATCTTTTTACGTCCTTGGTTTTCACTGTAAAATAAATAGTGGTTTATTTCTGAGATAACTTTCTCTTTATTAAAAAGGGAGCATGGGGTCAATTTTTGATTGATTATGTTGAATGGGTTCTGGATCACTTTATTTTTATAGCTCAATTTATTCTGGGGATGAATGCCAAGTCATACAAAGCTTATAATTGAGGCTAACATTCTAGACAAAATCCTGTGTCTAGTGTTTTAAGCACAGCTTGGGTATTGGCCATCTGATTAGTAGCTCCTATTTATTGAGCATTTACTATGAATAAAAAAATGTACTAGATGAATTATACACATGATCTCATTTAGTGTTTACAACAGGGTCACTAGATATGTAATGACTAGGCTTAGAAAGATTTGTAACTTGCTCAAATAAGTCACACAGCTAGAATATGTTAGAGTTAAGAACCATCTCATTCTGAGTGGAGGCTACTTTGTTGTATCACTGTCTGTTTCAGCTTTCATCCTTAGATCCTTTAGGACGTAGTTATCAAAATCTTGTTAAGGTAATTTATATTGTCAAATAACTAAGCTGGAATTAGGCTTTCCAGAATTCCCCTTCCTTGCATGATTCTGATTATAGTTAACCACATGAGAAATTGCATGAAATTTGGAAGGCAAAGATGAGTAGCAGGCATTGAGCTCTGAAGGTCAGCAATGGCCTTCAGATTACCACCAAAGCTTGCCCACCTATGGCTGATCTCCTGGCTCACCTAGACCTTTTGGGCAGCTGCTGGACCCATGGGGCCATCAGTTTCTCTGAATCCTGTACCAGGTAAATGAGCAGTTCTGTGGTGGAGGCAACATTTTCTGCAGATCATCCACTTCAATGAGGTTGGAGGCTATGAAACACAGATGTACTTTCTGTTTGTCCTTGTGGGTTCCAGTATTTTCTTGAAGTATCTCTTTTTTTTTTCTTCCTCTCCCCTGTTCCACATCCAGCTTTTCTTCCTTTGTCCTAGCCCTGCTAATCTACAGTGGCTTCAGGGCCACTACCAGACTGGAAGGCAATAGCCTTTCATAGACTTCTTCACAAGATCCCACAATTATGAAGGTCCAATATCTATAATAAATCACTTATTTCACATCATGCCTAGTAATTCTGCTTACCTTATTGAACCTTAACTGCCATCCCTGTGAAATATGTCTTACAATATCTTGGTAGAAAGATTATTTTTGGAGTATTTCAATAGAGTATCATTGAACCAAACTATACCTCAACTTTGTTAAATTACGTGTTGAAGTATTTTTTTCTCTTGCTTTAACATGAATGATTTCAAAAGCTAAAATAATCTGTCTAAAGTTTATCCTATCGAACAACTGCATCAAATATGTTAGAGGCATTGTATGATTTATATGCTTAAATTTACATCTATGAGGTCAAAAAGCAGCTTGTATTATTCACTAACTCTTGACTATGAATCTTTTGTAAGTATCCAAATTAATTTGCACAGGATCAATTCTAATCTTTCCCTATTGAATGCTTTGTGCTTTGTATTAATTAAGGTGATTGACTTATAATTACTCCATTTACTTATGAATCTATTCAGTTTCTTCATTACTATTCCCCCTGCTCTTAATACTATAAGAAATGTATTAAATCCACATCTAAGATGACTTTAAGATATTTACAAAATCTTTGCGATAGGTCTGTGTATCTTTTCCCTTTATATTCCACAGAAGTGGCTTAAATTTTTTTTCTCTCATATGAGATTTTGTATTCATGAACATGGACCTATGTAATGTAAAGTAATGGACCTGATCAGAAACCCACATATTTGAAAATAAATTAAGACCCAGAGCTGAAATGCATCTAATATGTGCTTCTCTTCCCCCCATTTTTACCCTTTGTCAATGGTATATGAGTACCCATAATTTGTGAATAAACTGAGACAGATAAACCTGACAACAGAGGCCTAATAACCGGGTAATAATAAAAACCAACAAAGGAGACAGAAATATATACACTTCTTTTGTGACCTCTTTAATGTTTAAACACACTTCCCCACTTTTTAAATTTAACCCTCATAAGAAAACTGTGGGGTAAGCAGATATTATCAGGCTTATTTCAAATATGAGGAAAATTGAGAAAAGGATTTTAAGGACAAAATCATAGAGTCAAAAAGTTAATGAGTTGAGACTTGGGATCTGGTATCCTGGCCCCACATGCAGTGATCGTTTGTCAACACATCACTTTTTTACTATGCTGTGTATTCCACCCACCACCCCATGGGAAGCTAATGGAATTGTGAAATATTATGTATTTTAGAGTTTTTGTGACTCAAGTATCTGTGGTTTTGACCAGGTCAATGACACCTTGATCAAGTGACTTAATTTTACTGACATGCTTTTCCTGATTTACAAATGAGAGTTATAAATTTTAACTTGTAATTTTATTATGAAAAATCGCTTAGCATATTTTCTAGTACAGAATCATTTCTTATCAAGTTTGTAGATTATGAAAATGTAATTATTCGTATCATAACAATTGTTTTTTAAATTTTTGAGTATTTAGTTCTAAAAAATTTGAATTCCTAAGCAAATATATAACATTTCAAGGTTACTTACATCCTGAAGACTATGTATATAAAGTTACAGGGAAGTGGTTCTCAAATTTTAACATGCATTAGAATCACCTAGAGAGTTTTTAATGTACTGATTATTAGATTCCAGACCCAGAGGTTATAATTCAGTAGATCTGGTGTTGGACTCATGAATTTGCATTTCTAGCAAGTTCCTAGTCAATATGATTATTTCACTACACTCCACAAATTTTGATAATTTGTATTTTTATTTTCATTTAGTTGAAAAAATATTTAATTTCTCTTGAGATGCTTTCTCTGACCCATTTGTAATTTATTAGTGTGTGGCTTAATCTCCAAATATTTGAGGATTTTTCAGCTCCCTTCTGATATTGATTTCTAGTTTAATTCCATTGTGGTCTGAGAGCATACTTTGTATGATTTGTGTTCTTTTAAATTTGTTTAAGTGGGTTTTATAGCCTAGAGTGTGTCTATCTTGGTGAATGTTCCATGTGATCTTGAGAATATATTGCTTGTTGGATGTAGTATTCTACAAATATCAATTACATCAATTTGATTAGTAGTGTTGCTCAGTTCAATTATATCTGGTCTATAATACACACACACACACACACACACCACATATACTATATTACTGATTTTTTGCTACTTTATCAATCAATTAGAGAAAAGGGTTTTGAAGTTTCCATCTATTGTAGTGGATTTGTCTATTTGTCCTTGCAATTCTGACAGTTTTTTCCTTGCATATTTTGACACTGTTGTTAGGTGCATAATGTTGAGGATCTTTATGTCTTCTTGGAAAAGTGATCTCTTTTTATAATTAAATTATTCTATTCTTTATCATTTAAATTTTTTTTTGTTGTTCTGTGGTTTGTTTTGTCTGAAATTAACACAGCTACTCCAGCTTTTTTTTTTTTTTAATGTTAGCATGGTATATCTTTCTTCATCCCATTAATTTTAGCTTATTTGTGTTTTATATTTAAAGAAGATTTCTTAAAGGCAATATAGTATCTACTTTGACACTTGTCTTTTAAATAGTGCATTTAGACTATTAATATTTGAAGTGATTATTGGCATAGTTGTTGTTTTAGTTTCCTATGCTGCTCAAGCAAATACCATGAAATGGGTTGGGTTAGACAATGGGAATTTATTAGCTTACAGTTTTGAGGCTAACAGAAAGTCCAAATCAAGGCATCATCAAGGCTATGATCAAAGGGATCCTTGGCTCCTCTGTCACATGGCAAAGCACATGGTGGCATCTCCTGGTCTTTCCCGTCACTTCTGGATTCTGTCAATGTCAAGCCTCTTGCTTTCTGTGGCTTTCCTCTCTGTCTAGATTTAATTCTCTTATAAAGTACTCCGGTAATATGATTAAGACACATCCTGATTGAAGTAGGACACACCTTAACTGAAGTAGCCTCATCAAAAGGTACTACTTACAATGGGTTTATACCTAGAGGAATGGATTAAATTTAACAATATGTTTTTCTGGTGTACATACAGCTTCAAACCAATACAGTTGGATTAATAACTACTATTTTTATTACAATTTCTATTCATTGAAATTGTTTTTCCTTTTCCCCTCTTTTATTGCCTTCTCTGGTTTCAGTTGGGCATTCTATATATTAATAATTCAATTTTATCTCCTTTCTCAGCATATCAATTATACCACCTTTAAAATTTTTTTTGTGGTTGCCCTAGAGTTTGCAACATACATTTATACATTTACAAGTAATCTCAGTCTGCTCACAAATAACACTACAGTGCTTCATGGGTTGTGCAGGTACCTTAAAACAGATTTTTCCTAATTCCTCCTTCCCATCCCTTAAACATTGCTGTCATTCATTTAATATAACAATATTCTTTAAGCACTCAAAACACTGTTACTATTATTACTTTGGACAAGCAGTTATCTATTATATAATTAAGAATAAGGAGAATAAAAGATTTCATTTTACCTTTATTTATTCCTTCTCAAACATACTTCCTTTCTTTATGTAGAATCAGGTTTCTTTTTTAAAAATCTCAGTTTGATTCTTTAAAAAGGCAATGTTTCTTAGTTGGGATGGAGCTCAGAATCATGTAGAGAACTTTTTTTAACTTTATATTTAGAAAAGTTTTAGATTCACATTTACAGAAAAATTACACCAAAATATAGGCAATTCCCATATAATCCCCACACACACCCACATACATAATCTCACCTATTATTGACATCTTATATTAGTGTGGTACATTTGTTACAATTGATGAACCAATATTGAAGCATTGCTGCTAACCAAAGTTTATAGTTTACATTATGGTTTATACTTTGTGATGTACAGTTCCACAGGTCTTGACAAATGCATAATGTCATGTGTCTGTCATTGCAGTATCATACAGAAGAATCTTACCACCCCAAATATGCTCTGTTTTCCACCTACTCTTCCCTCTCACTCCCCTCTGAACCCCTGGCAATCACTATCTTTATATCAATGTTAAAAGTTCTCCTGTTAACACAAGATAATAACTACAATAACAATAAATCTACTTTGATCAGTGGTTATACTCCCCCCCTAATGTTTGTTCATTCCTCAGTCTTGAGGGATTTGGGATGATGTCTGCTCTGACTGCTTCAGGCTGAGAGGGGACTCATATATTATGAGGCAGACAGAAGGAATAATTTTGCTTGCAGTTGTAGATGGGACTTGTCCATAATCATCATTTTGTTGGTTGTCCAGGGCAATCCTGAAGAACTGGAGAGTAAGAGTTTGCCGCATCTCTCTGGGATTCAGCGGTCAACCAGCATATGAACAATCCAAAAATTTAACTCTCTGAGAAATATATTTAATGCATGTGTTCCAAATTTCTAATTGTCCCAATAATGTCCTTGTGCACATTTTCTCCTCCATTATTAGACTTAGTCCAGGATCATGTATTGCATCTAGTCATCATTTTTAAGGTCTCTTTTAATTTTTAAATTATAGAGACTTATATACAAAATAAAATTTCCAATCTCAACCACTCCCAGTGTTCAGCCTCCTGACTTTCTCTATGACCTACAAATAGACCCTGTGCTCAGGACTAGGGGTATTCTCTTCTAGAACAGGATGACAAATGTGGACTGACTCCTTTTGTGGATACATCTGAAAGCAGATGGTGGTCTCTGCCTGTGCATTCCTTCCCTTTTTGCCCTGAGTACATATAAACATTCATAGACTTAGTATGTAGGTTTTATGGTACCTGGGTGACTCCCACTTCTATATCTGTTCCCAGGAGAGACAGGCTTCAGTTTGTGGCACAAGAGGGATGCGCACATGACATCTCCCTGTGTCAGCCAGTAGATCAAGGCTTACTGGCCGTTGGGCATTGACCCTCATTATTGGAGCGAATCCTGCTCTGTCTTTTCTCTATGTTCATAAATTTCATCCAGTGCCTATGTTAGTCATGCTTCACTGAAGACCACAACACCTGCAAACCAAAGAATGGGTTGAAATCATAGAACTTCTGCTTCTGGCAGAAGGCATTATTGTGTTCTTGCTAATCTCCATGAGGTGAGATTCCTCCCCTGGAATCTTTCCTTCTGAGCAATAGTTTGGCACAGTGAGTAGGGTGCAAACAACGAAGCATACAATTTAATGTGATGAATCACATTTACAATATTGTGCTACCCTCAACACAATCCATTACCAGAACTTTTTTTTACTTTATTTTGTACATTTAATAATTAAAAATATAAACAATTAAAAACTAAAAAGTAAACACAGATGAATAAATATATACATTTCTCAATTAAATGTAATGGATACATATAATTTTTTTTTAATCAAACAATATGTTACACAATATATTTGGTTCATAATAATGCATTCATACAGTATTTGTCTTTTTGTGTCTGGCTTGCTTCGCTCAACATAATGTCCTCCAGGGTCATCCACGTTGTCATATGCTTTATGACTTCATTTCTTCTTACAGCTGCATAATATTCTATTGTATGAATAGACCACAGTGTGTTTATCCATTCATCTGTTGATGGACACCTGGGTTGTTTCCAACTTTTGGCAATGGTGAATAATGTTGCTATGAACATTGGTGTGCAGATGTCTATTCGTGTCACTGCTCTCAGTTCTTCTGGGTATATATCCAGTAGTGGTATTGCCGAGTCATGTGGCAAGTCTATATTCAACTTCTTTAGGAATTGCCAAACAGTCCTCCATAGTGGCTGTACCATTCTGCATTCCCACCAACAGTGAAGAAGTGTTCCTATCTCTCCACATCCTCTTCAACACTTGTAGTTCTCTAGCTTTTTAATAGTGGCCATTCTGATAGGTGTAAAATGATATCTCATTGCAGTTTTGATTTGCATTCCCTAATCATGAGTGATGTTGATCACTTCTTCATGTGTTTTTTTTTTGCCATTTGTATTTCTTCTTTGGAGAAATGTCTATTCAAGTCTTTTGCCCATTTTTTAATTGGTCATTTGTCTTTTTATTGTTGAATTGTAACATCTCTTTATATATCCTGGATTTTAAACCCTTATCAGATATGTGATTTCCAAATATTTTTTCCCATTGAATTGGCTGCCTTTTCACCCTTCTGACAAAGTCCTGTGAGGTGCGAAAGTGTTGAATTTTGAGGAGGTCCCATTTATCTATTTTTTCTTTGGTTGCACGTGCTTTGGGTGTAAGGTCCAAGAAACCACCACCTACTACAAGGTCTTGAAGATGTTTCCCTACAATTTCTTCTAATAGTTTTAAGGTCCTGGCTTTTATATTTAGATCTTTGATTTATTTTGAGTTGATTCTTGTATAAGGGGTGAGATAGGGGTCCTCTTTCATTCTTTTGGTTATAGATATCCAGTTCTCTGAACACCAATTGTTGAAGAGACTGTTTTTTCCCGTTAGCATGGGCTTGGTAGGTTTGTCAAAAACCAGTTGACTGTATAGGTGAGGGTTTATTTCTGGGTTCTCAATTCTATTCCACTGATTGATGTGTCTATCTTTATGTCAGTACCATGCTGTTTTGACCACTGTAGCTTTGTAATATGTTTCATGTTCAGGCAGTGAAATTCCTCCCGCGTCGCTCTTCTTTTTTAGAATGCTTTTGGCTATTTGGGTGCACTTACCCTTCTAGATGAATTTGGTAATTACCTTCTCTAATTCTGCAAAGTAAGCTGTTGGGATTTTGATTGGTATTGCATTGAATCTATAAATCAGTTTGCATTACCAGAACTTTTCATCACACCAGAAAGAAATTCTGCATCCATTATGCATTAACTTCCAATTTCCCTTGTCCTCAATCCCCACTCCTAGTAACTTGTACTCTACTTTCTGTCTCTATGAATTTGCTTATTCTCATTATTTCATATAAGTAGATTCATACAATTTTGTGCCTGACATTTCATCCTACATGATATCTGTAAGATTCATCCATGTTGTAACAAGTATCAGAAATTCATTTTTATGCATGGATAATATGTTGCATGCATGTACTAGATTTTGTTCATCCATTTATATGATGATGGACATTTGAGTTGTTTCACCTTTTGAGGACTGTGATAATGCTGCAATGAACATTGGTATAGAAATATCTGTTCAAATCCCTGCTTTCAATTTTTTTAGATATATACTAGAAAAGGGATTGGCAGATCATTTGGTTGTTCTATGTATAACTTTTTGAGGAACTGCCAAACTGTTTTATACAGAAGCTGCACCTTTTTACATTCCCACCAATAGTGATTCCTATTACTCTGCATCTTCTCCAGAACGTATTATTTCCTGTTTGTTTGTTTGTTTTTGAATAATGACATTCTAGTGAGTGTTAGGTGATATCTTATTGTGTTTTTTTAATTATTTTTGATTATTATTTTTAAAGAAGCTTTAGATTATACAAATGTTACATTGAAAATACAGGGGATTCCCATATACGTCACCCCCTCTACCTCCTACA
>JAQZBX010052647.1:0-19076 GCA_029593785.1 Cabassous unicinctus | reverse complement strand
AAAAAAAAAAAAAAAAAAAAAAAAAAAAAGAAAAGAAAAAAATGAAAACCAACTTATGCCTATGAATTCAAATCAAATATCAAAAGCAATTTTACATGAAAAACATTCTTAAATGAAATGTAAACATTAGCAATTGAAAAATAAAACATAAGAGAGAATCGTTAGGTTCAAATTAGCAAAAGGTTTTAAATGACATCAAAAACATTACTTATAAAGGAAAATATAAATAACTAGATTTTATCAAAATTTGAAAACATTTCCCCTGTGAGAGATGTTTTTAAGAATATAACTTAAAATGGCAAGTCAGAGAACAGAGGAAACCATTTTCAAATCATGTATCTGATATAATGCATGTACCCAGAAAATATAAAATACTCTCAAAACCCAGCCACAAGAAATTTTAAAATGAACAAATATCTGAGCAGAAACTTTACCAAAGTTGAGATGAGATACAAAAGTCAAATATACATAGGAAAAGATGCTCAACATTATTGCTAATTAGGACAATTTAAAGCACAATAATTACATAGCTATTAGAATAATGAAAACCTTGAAAGCTGACCATATTAAGTGCCAAGAAAATATGGAGCAACAGGCACATTCTCACATATTGTCAGTAGGATGCAAAATAACCATATTGCAAAACAGTTTTGTACAATGTTAATTATACACTATTTATGCAAACCAGCAATTTTATTCCTAAGTAGTCTAATCAACTGAATTGAATACTCATGTTCAAGGAAACATATCTATGCTATTGCATAGTGGAATACTACTCAAAAATAAAAAGGTACAAATTATTGCCCCAAATCAACATGGGTGAAACGTAACTTTGTTTTTCTATTGAAAGCCAGACCAAAAGTTTGTGTATTTCTAATTCTATTTGTATGACACTGCAGATTACCAAAGCCCTAGGGATAGAAAACAGATCAACTGTTGCCAGTATTGGGAGACCAATGCTGAATGGAGTGTGTGAGAAAGGCACAGACTGGAGTGATTTTGGAAAACTGTATTTTGGCTGGATACTCTGAGACTAAAGGAAAAAGAACACAAACACTGTATTTTGGAGAATAAATTTATTTCTTGTATGTATATACAATACCAGTTCTGAAATTACACTATCTTTATGCATATGTGTACTTAGGTTTACTAGGTTTAAAAAATTAACTGAATATATTTTGATAATGAGGACCAGGTTGCTCCCAATCAGGGAATGAAATTAAAAATAAAAAAGGAGGAGTGCTAGAATGAACTACAGCTTTAATATTGGAGACTGGTGTATCATTAACAATGTATGTCTTTTAAATATGTATTCAACTACATTGATACAGAAATTAGCATGGATATGTGTATACACAGTATTCATTTACATACATAGATATCCTATCTCTGCCCACTGGCAGGACTTAGGAAGACATAGAAAGAAGAAAAAGTAGAAGAAAAAAGGTGGGGATCATGTTTAAAGTACTCTGAAGCCAACAAGAAATAACCCCCAATAGCCAAGGTTTGAAAATTTTAATAGAACAATAAATAATGCAGTATTGGATTATCCCCAAAGAGAATTAATATTAATAAAAGTAATATTAATTAGTGCATTCAGTAGCAAATAAATAATTGAATAAGTAAATAAAATGTGGAAAATGGAAATCTACCACATAAGAATGAGAGCTAATAAAGGTAGAACAAATGAGGGAAATAGAAAATAACCATGAGAATATATCGTTGTTGCAAGGAAGATCCACTGAAGAATGCTAAAATTAGTGGGTAAGAGTTTAAGAAAAAGGATATTTTCATAATATTAATGTATCAATCCCAAAATATTTAATAATTTCAAATGGAAAATATTACAACAGAGAAATCTTCCAGACACCACATAACCAAGCCATCAAAGTTATTATTACCAGGTATAAAAATAATCAATATCATATACTCCTTTAACTATATTTAATGCACTGAAAAGCACATATCACTCCCTAATTATTCTTCCTCAATGTGCAAAACCTAAATCTAATCATGAGAAAACACTAGGCAAACAAAATTGTGTAGCACGCTACAAAATTCCCAACCAATGTTCTTCAAATACGTCAAGATCATGAAAGACAAGGAAAGACAATGTAAGGACCACTTGTAAGAACTATCCCCAACCAACTTCTGTCTTCCTCTGTTGGGCCCTGTTAAGCTGAGCTTTCCAGTTTGTAGTGCAAACTCAGTAGGGTAGTAGAATGAATTTAGCTGAACTTTAGCTCATTATAATAGTACACTCTCTACCTCTGGGTGGAATTTAGACACCATATTCTGTTCATGCAATATTTGACTAAGCATGTCAAAGCATATAGTACTATAGAGCATGCACAAGGTGCAACCCTTCCACACTTGTCAATCTTGTAGCCCAACCCCTTGAATTCCTCTCCTACACAAACCAATATAATGTTACAACTTTTCCTATTCAAGGAGGCTGATTTCATTGTGTGGCCAAGCCATAATGTGGCTTCCAATTCTCTGGACTTTGCAAAAAAGGACCCAGGGAACTGGTGAGTGTCTATTTCAACAGGAACTGTTACAGATTGGAGAAATTGAAAGAACATGACATCTGTATGCGATGTGGGCTTCTGGATTTAATCCCCCCCCCCCAAAAAAAGGACATTAATAGCAAATCCATACTTTAGATAAGAGTATTTGTATTTTGTTAATTCATTTTGTTAATTTCTCAATTTTGATCATTGTACTATGGCTATACAGGAGTTTACATTTAGGAAAGCTGAGTGAAAGCTACTCAGCAATTTTATGTAACATTTTTGTAACTCATCTAAAATTATTTCAAACTAAAGGTAGAAAAAACCTGACATTGAAATCCATCTTCCTAAAGGCAAGAAATCATCCTAGTTATCATGAGTAGTCTCATAATGTGGCACTTTGTAAGGCTACTTCTTATTCAAAGATGTGTCCATAACTTTTTTATTTATGAAAGATGTTTTAATTTACATGGATGTCATGCTTGGTTTCTGACAGGCTTCCAAATTTTAAAAAAATATTATTTTCAATAATTCTCTATCCTACATAAATTAAGGATGATTTCATCAAATGGGCCTCTGAAGAATACTTCCATTTTAGAGCAAACACTAAGCAGATTTCATGAACATATTATTCAGAATCCATTTTATAAGCCTAGGAGAGCCATGATTCCAAATCATATTTTTTAGCCATTGAACGATTCTGCCTTCTTTGTACATATTTACTTTTCCACATGTAACACCATAGAGAAGTCAAATCATAGAAGAAGTCTTTAAATTCTCAATAACTTACATTCTTATTTTAATTTTTACATATGTCTTAGTTCCCTTGCTGCTAAACCAAATACCATGCAATCGATTAACTTAAACCATGGGAATGTATTGGCTCACAGTTTTGAGGGTAGAAGAAGTACAAAATCAATGTGACAGCAAGGTGATGCTTTCTTCCCAAAGTCTGTACATACTCATGCTGGATGCCATTGGTCCTTAGGGTTTCTTGGCTTGTATTCTTCCTCAAATCACGTGATGATGTCCCATCCTTTCTCTTCATGGTTCTGTTTGTGCTGGCTTCTTGCTTCACACTCCTCCTGTTGCTTTCTCCATCAAAGCCCACAGTAATAGGATTATGACCCATCCTGATTCAGTAGGCCACACATTAAGTAAAATAACAGCTCCTTCAAAGCTCCCATTTACAATGGGTTCACACCCAAGGGAACTGGATTAAGATTAAGAACATGTTTTTTGTTTGTTTGTTTGTTTTGTGGGGGAGGGTACATAATTCAATTTACCATTCCATATATTTATAATAATAGTTTCTTGAACTTCCCTTGTCTACCTTTTATTGTAAAAGAAACTTCTTTAAATTCTGAACATTTCATTAAGACTTCTGAATCAATTTTATCTTCCCCATAATATACAAATAGATTAAACCTATGTTTCAATCCAGATCCTGAAAGGCATGGGTCAGGGCAGCTTCAAGACCAAGATGTGCACATTGCATTGAGTCAGACATAAGATTTATTAGGACTTAGAACAAGAGAGAGTCTCTGGTGGTGGCAGACCAGAAAATGGAAGTAGCATTCCACAAAGAGGCAGGAAAATGAGGGGCAATATAAAGGATTTCAGAACAAAGACATTTCATAACAGAGATTCTGCTAATGTCACATGAAGCACATAAATGGGTCTGGTGATGTTATTGTAAGAAGGAACTCTATAGCCTGGATAAAACTACAGTCTATGATACGATGTGTATGTTCTGTTTCTCTGGGGAGGCTCGTTACTTTTTAACTTATGTATGGGTCAAGCAGGCAGTTACATGTTGCAGAATTTGTTTCCTTTAAGAAGGGGTAGCTTGGGCTTTGGTCTCCCACAATCCACACTCATGTAGCAGCCTACATAGAGCAGGGTCTTTGGCAGACATTTTTTGACCAGCTGCCTTCCCTACTTCCTATACTAACTTGCCTCAACTCTCCCCTCAGAGGGTTTACATGCTTATTGTTAAGGGGGAACTGAAGGATGATAGTCATTCTTCTGTAGCTGCTTCTTCCTGGTTAGGGGCAATGGCCTTTGCCCGATGGGGTGTGAAATTCTATGGCTATTCTATTAAGGATGAGGAAAGGTTTGTCTGGCATCACAGTTGGAACTGTATGAAATCCACACATGACTAATACATTGTTCTTTAAGCATTGATTCTCAAAGAATAATCTTAGAAAATGAATTAAGTTTACAAAGATTTTTACCATGTTTAATTTCCTCTACATATGCATTTGGTATATAGGTACAATGTACAAGTTCTTTTTTGGGCTGTTAATAGATTTAAACTCCAGGTTTGTAATATCATACATGTTGTCTTTCCACGGGAGCAGTCCATAGTGCCAAATGTGTTTGTTTAAGTTCTATTCACATTACTCTGGTAATTATTAGTCCAGTTGGTATGGTGCCATTCACACAATCAGCATGCTGCAGCACTATTGATGATGGAGGCAGTTGCCAGTGTTTCACTGGCCTGCTACATAGCACCCTTTGGCACTATGAAAAAGAGCCATTCTGGAAGAAATTAATGTCCATTGTAAATCTGGATATATCAAGACATTGCTGGGTGCCACAGGAATTTGAAATAGCATTCTACTTTCCAACCATTTGGGGAGCATGTCCAGAAATGTGGTAGATGCTTTTATTGTTTTAGGGGTTGTAGTGATCGACCTAGCCAATAACTGAAATGGAGAAGCAGTATGCAGGCTACCAGGGGCTTGGTTTCAATGCACAAGAGAGTTTGACAATACTGAACTCTCTCTCTTTTAATTTTTATAGACTTTCTCAGTACTTCCAATGTGGTTTATAACATTAAATGAACAACTATTTTTAGTACTTACTTTTTACTTCTACACCTTTACCATGATTACATTAATTAACAGGAATTTTACTTTAGAAGTACAGGGGAAAAAAACCTACTTTCTCCATTATTTAATGAAAACCTAATCTTCTTAATAGAATCAAGATTATTTTTCCTCTCCCTCCACTTTAATATGCAGTTTGAGGTGGCCTCTGAAAGGCTTTCCTGATATGAAGTTAACATATCATTTATATCAGTTTAGTTTTCTAATTAATAATGGCTTCCTGAAACAAAACTATATCATAACAGAGTTTCTGCCAGTGTCACATGAAGCACACAAATGGGGTCTGGTAATGTAATTGCAGGAAGTGTACAACCTGGAGAAAATTACAATGGAGAGGTTCATTATTCTTTCACTTATTTCTGGGACAAGCAGACTGCTACATGTTGCTAGCTTTGTTTCCTTTAAGTGGGGGAAACCAGGCTTAGGGTTTCCACAACCTCCTATTCTAATATTTGGAAATTTTCTATTTCCATCTGGAGAATTAAAATTATTCTATTTATATCATTCAAAGCAGAGATATGTGAGGAATAGATCAGTGCTAAGGAGAAATAGTTTATAAGACCTCATATCTGTTTTGGGCATGTGGAATGAATTGCTACACAGTTTATTGTAGGAAAACAGACTCAGGCACATCAGAAGCTTTCAGCAAATTATCACTTTATTACTTAGACACAGCACAAAGGATGTGAAAGGGCAAAGGAAGAGAAGCACTCTTGGCTGGTCCCGAGGGAGGCCAACTACTCAACAGGTTCAGTAGATGGTGGCTCTGCACACCCATCTACATGTTGGAGATTAGAAATATCTGTGCTTCCTTGAGATTAAGGTTTCTAAGCAAGAGTTAAGAATTAACAATTAACTGTGATTACTAAATCATGATATAGATGACCTTTACTTCCAGTAAATTATAAATTATCCAAAGCTTGTTATCTGAAATTACTGAAACTAACTAGACAGAACTCTCCCTTTGTATATGGACATTTCCTACTAAAAACCTCATTGTGATGATTAGTCCAGAGAGATAGTACCTTTGTATATGAACATTTCTATTGAAAGGATAATTGCTCCACCCTCTTTTGTTTAATATCCATATGAAAAACCTTATAGCTAACCTTTTTTCTGTACTTTCCTATCTTAGAACCTTGTGTCTTACCCTGATTTGGTACACATCCCCTCATCTTGTTCAGCCCCTTAATGTTTATTTAAAAAGGAATATGTGCCAGCTCCACCTCAATTACTCATTAGCATAAAATTCTACTTTATGCAAGTAATAAGAGAATTACCACAGTTCTGGAAGGAAGTTTGGGACCATTCGGCTACTGTCTCCTTTAGTTGTGCATACAAATAAACTCTTTACTGTGCATACCAAATAGACACCTAAAAATAGTATCACTTCAGTCCTTGTGGGGTATATGGCCCCAGCTGAGAATTTCTAAGTAAATTTAACTTAAATTACTAATTAATGGTTCTTATAATTAATAAACAGATGTGGCATTCCATAGGTGTAAGACAATCTTTAAACATTGATGGTACCATTTTTAAAATATGTATTAAAAGAGTTAATTATGTCTTATATGAAATTAATTAATCTTAATTTAAAGAATTTAATTCTCTTTTGTAAATATTCATATTCCTATAATTCATTATTGAAAATATTGATATAAAAATAGATCCTGTTAAGCATTTTGAAAGCACAGAAAATGTTATGCTCACTTGAGATATATATTATTGCTTAAAAATACTATTGGAATTATTTGTTTTGTGTACCTTCAAGAATATTTGGTCTGTCATAAATTTCCCAAGACTATTTTGCTTCTTGAAATGGGACTATGCATACCCACAAAAAGCCCAAGGCTCTCTTTTGTAGCACAAAAATGCAGGACATATTTCAGGGCAAAAATGAGCCATATTCAGTTGTTAACTAAAGTTTTATTCATCCTACACCTCAATATATTTTCTTTTAAAGAGTATATGCATTAAAGCAATTTCCTCATTAATATTTATTTAATAACATATTTCCCTAAATGTACAATTTTAAATAACATTGTTTGTCAAAGATGACCATCACACAAATATTGTTGTTACTGAGAAATGGGCTCCCTGCCTGATGTGCACAGAAGCCAATACCATGGCACTAGGATTTTGAGAAAAAATAAAGTTTTTGAGACAAGCTTAAATCTTCCTTCCCAATCCTGGAACTAAGGATGTTTTATAGGATGGAAACAGATGTATGTGAGGACAGTGACAGGGGTTCAGGTTGTCGTATTCTGAGTGGTTATTTATAGAAGTGTTCATATATGGTGTTACTGTGCCCATGGACTGGATTTTCCCTGCTGAAGGACCCCTTTCATTTTATTTGCTTCCAATTTTTGTTCCTAGTGTCTCAAAGGTCTTCTAAAGGACAAGAGTCTATTCTCTGCAACAAGATTATTAGGCATTAATTATAATTGACATTAGAGAGATAAACTTCAAGGTTGAGGACTAAGCTCATCAACAATTTTACTTTTAGAAGGCAAGGCTCATATATTCCAGAATTTATTTTCATAGATCTCCCTGTTATAAACTAAATGGGGATAAAGTATGTTTTCTAAAAGAATGGATTTTAGTTTTAATGATTGTAGGCAAGGTTTTTGGCCATGGCAGATTGAGAGATTCCATAAATTTAGCAAATTTCATTTTAATGAAATGACATTTTCATTTCACCTTTCCTAACAATTGAGACTGGTAGGATGGGTAAACCCCTGGTTGATGAGTGAGGTCCTGCAAAGCTCCCTGATAACAGTTTCAGTACACTGGGTGACCCTATTGCTTGAGAAAATAGTAGGAATTTCCCAGAGAAGAGCAAGATTTTCCCAGGTTGGAAAGTTTAATCGTTTTTTTTGTTTGTTTCTTTTTTAGGTTACTGTGAGGGCAGTAGTAGCCTAGTGAAAACGACCCAAAACAAGGCTGATTCCAAAACACTTCCCTTGTGCCCATCACCCATAGTCCCCAGGCCTAGTAGAAAGTATTCCAAACTAATTTACACTTCCCTCATCTTCCTGTATCCAGTCTTTCTCCCATAGCTTCCTTAACTGGTTTGTTCATCATAAGTAAGGGACTTAATTTATTTAGCTTTAAACAAGATATATACAGGTTGAGCTATCAAAGAAAAATTAGGAATCTAATTTCTACACTATCCTTCAATGTAAAAAAAAAATCTTTTTAATGATGATTTTGGTCTTGGGAGGGGGGAAAGTCAGAATGTCTTGGACTTGGCCAAGGTCTAAGAGGAGGCCCTGGGTACAGGGATAGGTGGATCAGAAGAATGCAGGTAAATGTGTTGGAACAGTATTAAAAAAAGGGTGGAATTTAAATTTTATTTCTTTGATGGAAAGGACAGAAATATGTTTAGATTTTATTTCCTTATCCTGGCTTGTTGAATCAGATTTTAGAAGTTTCAAATGAGAGAAATGGTATTTAAGAATGATAAGGTGGCTTTACTATGTACTACAGCCGATATGCCCTCATTTATAATTTTCTCCATTATCAGATCTATGTCACTTAAAGATGTGACTTGGACAATTGGAAAACTCTCTGCCATTTCCCATAGCAGTCCTAGCAGTTACATTGGAAGGCACATTGCTTTCTTAGAGGGCAAGGAGCAGTAAGGGGCTTGTCGATATTTTCAAGAAGTTTTAGGAAGTTTCCTTCACAATGTGCAGTTTATTAACAGTAATTATAAGGACCAGTATTTTTAATCTTGGTGAGTGGATGGTTTACTGGGGTTTATTTAGCTGCCAGTTTAGCTTGGGAGAATTTCAATTTCTCAGTTTTTTAAGGTGCAATTTAATTGGGGTTTAAGACTGTTTTTACATTTGAACTATTAGAAGTTCATTTTCTTTAATTTCTGGGATTTTAGGAGTTTAATTTTTAAATCTATGCACTAATTTATCTTTAAAAAGTTTGAATAGAGCTTTTTTCAAGAATTTTTTTATTTGTTAATTTTGTATTACCATCTGCAGGTAAGAAAATATACATCAAATAGACAGACATAAATGAAAAGCTTATAGTTTCAAATAAAAATCTTTATCCATGAGTCTGAGCAGGAATGTAAGGAGCTCCTAGAGTCAGCTTATGCTACAGGGCAGTTACTAATTACCCAGAGCTATCTAAAGCACCTGTTTGGGGGCCCCAGGAGACCAGAAGAACATCCTGCAACATCCTTGAAAATATGGAAGGAGGAGACTGCCCATCTGCAGAGAGTAGAGCCTTCTATGCCACAGAGGTGGGTGCCTGTAATGCAGGCTGCCTCAGGAGCTATTCCATGGCTGGAGTTGGAAGTTCCATTTCCCAAAAAATGAAGGAAGAAGACACGGTGTGACACCTACTTCAGCTATTGATTAGTAAATTCAGTGGGCTAAAGTATAATCTTAGGAACAGCTAAACTTCGAGCCTGTCCAGGTCAGAGGGAGGTGGGTAACCACCATTTTGACTCTGCTTCTGGCATGAGGGGAAGCGGGGCTGATTGAAAATCACAGTGCTGGTAGGGACCGGCTTCTTTCCACCCAGATTGGATTGCAGCTCTAGCCTAAACCCCAACCCCATCTCTGGCAGGGAAGAAGCTGGGGCAACCTGCACCACTTCTCTGGGAACTTGCAAGCCATGCCACAGAGGCCAGTGACCATCCTACTCTAGTGGCACAAGCTGCCTCAGGAGCTCTTCTGAGGCTGGAGTTAGAAGATCCATTTCCCATAAACGGTAGAGGAAGAGACAGTTGTCTACTGACTTCAGCTACTGATTAGTGGACTTGGCTGGCTAAAGTATAATCCTAGAAAAAGCTAGGGTTTGAGCCTGTCCAAGTTGGAAAGAGTCTGGTAGATGCCATTTTGGCTCCACCCCCAGAATGAGGGGAAGCCTGGTTGACTGAAAATCCAATGAAGTTAGGGACTGGCTTCTTTCCAATTAGATCTTACCACAGCCCTAGCGATGGCTCCAGCCCCACCTCCAGCAGGGAGGAAGCTGGTAGGAGCTGCACCAGGCTCTCTAGGCAAGTGCAGGTGGCTGGCACAGATCAAATAGTCAGAAACCTGGGGATACATCACCACACCCCAATAGGATAGGAGAGGAGCTGGGTATCCTTGATCTTCCCAGGCAATGGCAGGCATTATCAGGCCACACTAACTGGTTTGTTAACTGCCTTCAAGTCCATCTCCACCTCTGTTGACCCATAGGATAGAAGGGGACTGGTGTTCCCTCAACCTCTCAGAGCAACCGCAGGTGTTCTTGTCCCACACTAACTGGACTGATGGGTGCTTGTGGATCCACCCTCACCTTCCAATAGTAAAGGAGGGGGCTGGTGTTTCCACAGACTTTTCAGGCAATGGAAGACACTTTCGGTCTGCATAGCACGGACTGTTGGATGCCTATGGATCCACTCCCCACCCCCAACAATATAAGAAGGATCTCATGACTCCACAGCCTCTCTGGACACTGGTGGGTACTTTAAGCCTATAGGGACCAAACTGTTCGGTGTCTATTTATTCAACTCCATGCCCTAATAAGATAGGAAGGGGCTGGTGTTTCCTTTAGCTCTTTGGGTAATGGCAGTTATTCTCAGCCTAAACAGACTGAACTGTTGGGCGCCCATAGAGCCTCCCCCACCACCCAATAGGATAGAAGGGGACTGGTGTTTCCTCAGCCTCTCTGGGCAATGGCAGGTACTTTCAGCCTACAGGGACTGAACTGTTGGGCATTGGTGATTCCATTCATCCCCTCTAAAAGGCAGAAGGGACTGTACAGCCTCAGGCTCTCAGGGTAACTGCAGGTGTATTCAGCCCACACAAATTAGATTGTTGGGCACTCCAGAGAGTCCATTCTTGCCCTTGGCAGGGAGGGGATCTGGTGCTACGTCAGTTTACCTGGACAACTGAGGTCATTTTGGACCCACATGGCATAATTTGCTGCCCAAAACTATAGCTTCATCTCTGCCCAAGGTAAGAGAGGAGGGATATGAAGCTTCTTCAGTCTCTCTGGGCAACTACCCAACTTGGATTATTATACATGGCTGCAGCTCTGTCCCTACTCTTGACAAAGGAGAAAGGTGTGAGAAGCTTTATCAATTCCTGGGACAATGTGGGCAGCTTCAGCCTCCATAACTTACAGCACCAACTACATCCTTGAATCTTACTACACGATATGAGCAAGGGAGAAAAGACAAGAAAACCCTAAACTAAAGGGGAAAACTACACCTAGAATAAATACATCTAACAAGTCAGATGTGAAAACACCAACTAAAATTACAAACCATACCAAGAAACAGGAAGATATGACCCATTTAAAGGAACAAGATAAGCATCTAGATGACATAAAGGAATTGAGACAACTAATCATAGATGTTCAAACAAATCTTCTTAATAAATTCAATGAGATGACTACAGAGATTAAGGGTATTAAGGAGACACTGGGGGAACCCAAAGAGGAATTTGAAAGTATACATAGAAAAATAGCAGAACTTATGGGAATGTAAGTTGCAATAAATGAAATTAAAAATACACTGGAGGCATATAACAGCATATTTAAGGAAGCAGAAGAAAGAATTGGTGACCTTGAAGACATGGCTTCTGAAAGCAGACATACAAAAGAACAGATGAAGAAAAGAATGGAAATAATTGAAAGGATCTCAGGGAACTAAATGACAGCAAGAGAGGTGCACACATATGTGTCATGGATGTCCCAGAAAGATAAGAGAATGGAAAAGGGGCAGAAGAAATATTTGAAGAAATAATGGTAGAAAAGTTCCCAACCCTATTGAAGGATATAAAAATCCATGTCCAAGAAGCACAATGTATTCCCATTCTAATAAATCCAAATAGACCAACTCTGAGACATATAATAATCAGAATGTCAAAAGCCAAAGAGAAAGAGAAATTCTAAGAGCAGCAAGAGAAAAGCAATGCATAACATATAAGGGATACTGAATAATATTAAGTGTCAATCTCTCATCAGAAACCTTGGAGGCAAGAAGGCAGTGGTATGATATATTTAAGATACTGCCAGAGAAATACTGCCAGCCAAGAATTTTATGTCCCACAGGATTATCTTTCAAAAATGTGGGTGAGTTTAGAATATTAACAGATAAACAGAAACTGAGAGAGTTTATAACAAAAAGATTGGCTTTGCAGGAAATAATAAAGGGAGTGTTACAGCCTGAAAAGAAAAGACAGGAGAGAGAGGCTAGGAAGAGAGTCTAGAAATCATGACTGTATCAGTAACAGTAACTAAAAATGTCAAAAAATTTGTGAAAATAAAATGACAGATAAAACCCAAAGATCAAAATAGATGAAACAAAAACTGCTTTACAGTAATAACATTGAATGTTAATGCATTAAACTCCCCAATCAAAAGACATAAACTGGTGAAATAGGTAAGATTATATGAGCCAACTATATGTTCTCTGCAAGAGACTCAACTTAGACCCAAGGATACCAATAGGTTGAAAGTGAAAGGTTGGTAAAAGATATTCTATGCATGTAGTAACCAAAGCAAAGCAAAACAAAACAAAACAAAAACCTGGGGTAGCTGTACTTATATCAGATGATACAAACTTTAAAACCCAAAACTGTTATTAGAGACAAGGAAGGACATTACATATTAATAAAAGAGATGATTACACCAGGAAGAAATAACAATCATAAATGTATATGCACCTAAACAGGATGCCCCAAGATACATGATGCAAACACTGGCAAAACAGAAGGGAGAAATAGACATCTCTACAATAATAGTTGGAGAGTTCAATACACCACTCTTAGTATTGGACAGAACATCTGGGCAGAGGACCAATAAAGAAATAGAGAGTTTGAATAATATGATAAATGGACTAAACTTATTAGACATATTCAGAACTTTGTACCCCAAAAGAGCAGGAGATACATTCTTTTCAAGTGTTCATGGATCTTTCTCCAGTATAGACCATATGCTGGGTCACAAAGCAAAGCTCAAGAAATTCAACAGCATCAGAATTATACAAAGCACTTTCTCTTATCATAACGGATAAAGTTGGAAATCAACAAGTGGCAAAACGAGAAAACTCACATGTATATGGATATTAAACAAAACACTCATAAATAATCAGTGGGTAAAAGAAGAAATTTTAAAAGAAATCACTAAATATCTCAAGGCAAATGACAATGAGAACACAACATATTGGAACCTATGGTGGCTCTCTCTGCCTAGAGGAGCCCATACCAAATCTTGGTGTTTATTTCCATCTTTTTCTCCCATTTCTCGGCAAGCTCTGTTATTTCCTCCATTTCCCAATAAATTCTTTTTAGTGGCCTAACTAAACTGGCATCTTTTTAAATTCATTTATGCAACATAGCCAAGAACCTAGAAGAATCCAATGCTTCCCTTTGTCCATTTGGTGAGCCAGCCAGGAGGCAGATGAGTGAGTGATGCTCCCGATCCCCACCAGAAACTGGTGAGTTTTAAGGCCTTTCTGTGCCCTCTTTTAGCTGTACCATTTCAAAGGGCATTAATGGTTAGGAGGTTCTTGGATAAGGTCCCAAAGGACATAAACTTGGTCTCCCCAGATTTCCAGCTCCTTCTCTGGAGGTGGTAGGGGCCAATTCCCATGCTGTGTAGGTCCAAGGAAGTCATGGATGGCCAGTGAAACTACCCTTGAGACTGACTGGGCACATGGCCTAAGTACAGCAGGAGTCCACAGAGAGGTTACCCTACCCTTTTCTAAGTTCAGAATGGCTATCATCCACTGTATTCTTTCCTTAGATTGCTAGTAAATTCCTTTTAATTAAAAGTGTCTTTGATCTTCAAAAAAACCCCAAAACTATGGGATATAACAAAGGCAGTGTTGAGAGGAAAATTTATGGCCGTCAATGCTTACATTAAAAAAGAAGAAAGAGCTAAATATCAATGACCTAACTACACAGCTGGAGGAATGAGTAGAAGAACAGCAAACTAATTCCAAAGCAAGTAGATGGAATGTAATATCAAATATCAGAGCAGAAATAAATGTAAATGAGGAAAGAAAAAAAAAAAAACAGAGAATTATCAAAACCAAAAGTTGGATCTTTGAGATTAACAAAATTGACAATCCCTTAGCTAGAGTGACTGAGAAAAAAAGAGAGAAGATGCAAATAAAGGAAATAAAAAAATGAAAACAGGAATATAACTACTGACTCCACAGAAATAATAGAGATCAAAAGACGGTACTATGAACGACTTTATGTCAAAAAACTAGACAATGTAGATGAAATGGAAAAATCCCTAGGAATGTACAAACAACTTACACTGACCCTAGAAGAAATAGAAGACCTCAATAAACCAATTACAAGTAAAAAGATTGAAACGGTCATCAAACAGCTCCCCAAAATGAAAAGCCTAGCACTCGATGGTTTCACAGGTGAATTCTACCACACATTCAAAGATTTAATACCAATCTTACTCAAGCTTTCTCTTCAAAAAAACTGAACAAGGAGAAATGCTACCAAACTCATTCTATAAAGCCAATATCAACCTAATACCAAAGCCAGATAAAGATATTACAAAAAAAGAAAATTAAAGACTCATTTCGCTAATGAATACAGATGCCAAAATCCTCAATAAAATACTTGGCAATCAAATCCAACAATACTTTAAAAGAATTATTCACCATGTTCAAGTATGTTTTATACTAGGCATGCAAGTGTGGTTCAACAATCACAATAATACACCACATTAATAAATCCAAGAAAAAAATCACATGATCTTATCAATTGATGCAGAAAAGTGATTTGAAAAAATACAGCATCCTTTCTTGATAAAAATACTACAAAAGATAGGAATTGAAGGAAACTTTCACAACATGATAAAGGCCATATATGAAAAACCCATATGCTCATGGATTGGAAGACTAAATATGATTAAGATGTCAATTCTACCCAAATTGATATACAGATTCAATGCAATCCCAATAAAAATTCCACCAGCATTTTTAAAGAAATGGAAAACACAATTAACAAATTTATCTGGAAGGATAATAGGCCCCTGAAGAGCCAGAAACATCTTAAAAAGGAAAAGTAAAGTTGGAGGACTCTCACTTCCAGACTTTAAGTCACATTACCTAGCTACAGTGGTAAAAAATAGCATGCTATTGACATAAACATAGACACATAGACAAATGGAACTGAATTGATGGTTCAGAAACAGACCCTCACATCTAAGGCCAAGTGATTTTTGACAAGTCTATCAAACCAACCCAGCTGGGGCATAACAGTCTATACAATAAATGGTACTGGGAAAACTGGATTTCCATAGCCAAAAGAAAGAAAGAAGATCCCTATCTCACACCTTATACAAAATCTAACTCAAAATGGATCAAAGAACTACATATAAATGCAAGTACCATAAAGCTCCTAGAAGAATATGTAGAGAAACATCTTCAAGATCTGGTGGTAAGGGCAGATTCTTAAAACTTACACCAAAAGCATGAGCAATGAAAGAAAACATGGAGAAATGGGGGCTCCTTAAAGTTAAACACTTATGTGATTCAAAGGATTTCATCAGGAAGGTGAAAAGGCAGCCCACCCAATAGGAGAAAATATTTGGAAACCATATATCCGATAAGGGTTTGATTTCCAATCTATATAAAGAGATCATACAACTCAACAATAAAAGTGCAAGCAATCCAATTGAAAAATGGGCAAAAGATTTAAATAGACATTTCTCCAAAGTGGAAATGCAAATGACCAAAAAGCACATGAAAAAATGTTCCCTATCACTAGCTATTAGGGAAATGAAAATCAACACAACAATGAGATATCATCTAACACTTCATACAATGGCCATTATTAAAAAGAAAAAAACAGACAACATTAAGTCCTGGAAAGGATGTGGAGAAATAGGAACACTCTTTCACTGTTAGTGGGATTGTAAAATGGTGCAGCCTCTGTGGAAGACAGTTTGACCGTTCCTCAGGAAGCTAAATATAAAACTTCCATATGATCCATTAATTCTTCAATCTAGAATATATCCAGAAGAACTAAAAACTATGACACAACATATATTTGCACACCAATGTTCATAGCAGTTTTATTAACAATTGCCAAAAGATGGAAACATCACTCATGTATGAATGATATACTTCAATAAAATATATATTTAAAAAACTCTTTATCCATGAGTCTGGCATAAACATACAGAAACACAGGAACAGAAATCCCAATATTTTAAACCATAATTTTTAATTTTTATGTAAATTCTTATTCTAATACAAAGACACACAAGATTGAACACATAGGATTTCATTCCATTTCTCTTCTCTTGTGAAATATAAATTTAATTGTTGCATAGTATTTAATCTAAAGGTACATTTCAGGCCAGTGTTTGTCTGGTTCTAGTTTATTTTGAGACCAGGCCATGTTAACAAAAAATCATCTTTTTCCTTTTTATTAGCTCATAGCTGAACATTGACCAATTTTGTAAAATACTTCCTAAAGCACTGCAATAAGGTACACTATTAACATAGTCACAATTTCTTACAAAATATTCCAACTTAGGTTTCCTTCCAGACTTTCCAATATGAGTAGCTTAATGGTTACATTCTCTGATTTGTCCTAATTTTGGGACTCTAACCCAACAAAAGATATTCCTTGCTCCTGGAAGTAGACTGTAACCCCAAAAGACAGGACTTATCCAAAAGGATAACCCATATTCCTAAAGACAAACATTAGACAAGAGAATAGGTGTGCATATGAGTTTATACACCCAAAAGTAATCCATTCCAAGAACTATTTCTTTCCTCAAACTTGAAAATAGTGCCAAAGGTCCTGAAGTGCCTGAGCAAAGGGGAATCTTACTATCTAGGCTGCAGACAACCCTGTCCAGGTGGCCACATAAGGCAGGCAGTGGGGACACACATAACCTCTTCACACCCCCACCCCAGGGCTGTAGTATCTTATGCAGGCATTCCTGAGACCTCATGGTTCCATCTAGGTCACCAAATTGTTACCTAGCAATGGCTTTGTTGCCCAATGCACACAGAATCCAATACCATTACACCAGGATTTGGGGAAAAGAAGTTTTTTGTTACTCTGAGGTCACTTGGCAAGGAGACAGGAAGCAAGCTTAAATCTATCTCCCTTATCCAAGAACTATGGGGGTTTATAGGATCATGTCTTAATTTGCCGAAGGGCTGCCAATGAAAAGTACCAGAAATGGTTTGGCTTTTGTAATGAGAATTTGATTTGGGGTAACAGCTCACTATTCCGAGGCTGTTAAATTTCCAAATCAAAGCACGATCAGAGATTTTTTTCTTACCAAATTCAGCTACTGGTGATCCTGATGTCCTGCCACATGTGAGGCAGGATGACAGCTGATCTCTGCCAAGGTCCATGCCTTCCCCACCAGAATCTACCAATTTCTGGAGCTCAGCCAGGGGGCAACCAAGCATAGGGCTTGTCTCTTTTTGGGCCCACTCTCTCAGTCTCAGCTGCTCTACTTTCTTCCTGACTTCAGCTGTGGGTTATCAAGCATATGGCTCGTCTCTTCAGCCTTGAGCTGAAGACACAGCCTATTGGGTGAATCATGTTTCAGCTTCAGCTACTAGAGATCTTCGTCCTCTCTCTCTCACATGGCTGGGTCAAATTGGCAGTTCCTTTCTCCCTGTGTTTCTCTCTTTCTGTGTCTCCGTTTATATCAAACTCAGCAAGAGGGCAAAAACTCAAACTGTGTCATGCCTCACTGATGTAGTCCAATCAAGTGTTCTAATCAGTGTTCTAATCAAGGTCTCTTGACATAATCTAAGGCAATCAAAGGGTATCACACCCAGGGCAATGGATTAGTTCAAAAACATAAACTTTTTGGGGGATTCACCAAATTCAAACTGTCACAGATGGAAACAAAGAGAGGTGAAGACAGTGCCAGAGATTCAGGATGTCATATTCTGATTGTTTATAGAACTGTTCATATATGTTAGAAATATGCCCAAAACCAAATTTTCCTTTTTGAAGGACACCAAACATTTATTTGCCTCTGATGTTTCCTCATCCTGGTAACCTTGGTTCTGAGGAGCATGATTTATGTTCCTGGTGTCTCAAAGGTCCTTGAAAGGACAAGGGTGTGTTTTCTGTGCATGCTCAGATTATATGGCCTACACTTAATCAAGCTCAAAAGAAAAGGTTATAGGAACAGGCATCCACAAAACTGGTTTTGTCATGCCCAAGGTTTCATTATGAGAATATTTTAAATTAAACATAAGTATGTTTATGACACATTAGTCAAATTCTTGACTTTGATCATTGATGGATATTATGTAATTTGACATTAAAATAATGGCTATGTTTCAACAGTTTCTTCAGTGTACACTCTGTAGAGTTTAATTTTGTACATTGAATGACTTTATGTCTCCCAAAGAAATATTAGAAATAATCTTAATATCATTGTTCAGGAAGGGATTAATAATCCCAATTTCCACCTAATTTGATGTATGCATGTGTTTTATGGAGCTTGTGGATCAAATAGCAACTAAATATGCCTCAAAATAAAGAGTATAAAAATGCATATTATTATTTTTATATCACATTTGTTTAATCTAACTATCTATAAAATATAAAGAAAATTTAAAAAAGAAAAAAAAGAAAAATATAGAAAACAGTAAAAGGCAATCAATAAAATTAATTGTAATAAAAGAATGCAT
>JAQZBX010052646.1:0-19058 GCA_029593785.1 Cabassous unicinctus | reverse complement strand
CCCCACTGAGGGGCAAGATCCTCAAGCACTCTTGTTGATTTGTTTTGTTTTGAAATATAATTTTACTTCTGATCAGGGGCCAATCCTCATTTTGGGGGACCTGAAGCCAGTACCTTCTGGGGGCCCTCTCTGAAAGAAAGCAAGCAAAGCAATGAGTGCACTGTTAGGCCTGGGGTCATGAAAGGGACCCATGCAATGTGAGAGGCCCCCCAAGAGCTTAAACTCAATTAGCCTTACAGTCAATCTGGCTATGGTTATGATTCATTGATGCTCAGGTGCTCCCTGCACTGTAAGTAAACTGTAGTTTAGAGTAAAGTAAGGAAATTGCCAGCTGTATATTTATTTTAGAACCAAACAGCCTCTGTGTAATTTAGATTCGAGATAGCATTCTTTTTAAAAAATGTTTCCTTCATGTTAAAGCAACAGATTGAATGTCCGATGAGTCACAAATGCCCTTCAGAAAACAGCTGCAGTGGAGGGGCTCACTGAGAATACGCTCTTCTCCTTCGTCCCAGGCTGCCGCCAGCCAGCCCTCCAACGCCTCCCTCCGACCCTGGCACGGGTTTGCCCCCTCCTCGCTTTTTTCTCTTCTCCTGTCCTTTCCCAGCCCTGCTCACGCTGCCCAGCTCAGCAGATACTTTCCACATTTAATGTGTCACTTCTAACATCGACATTTTTAACTAGAGTAATTGTTTTTTTTTTAAAATTGCACCAAAATGGATTGAAGTAAAAAAGAAAAGAAAAGAAAAAAGAAAGAAAGAAAGAAAAAAAGAAAACCAGTGGATTGAAGTGGAAAATCGACAGTTGCATGTAATCGGCGGGCAGCGAGAGGGAGGTGGATTCGAGTCTGGCTGGTAGCCTGCGCCGTTTGCAAACTCTCCTGCTTTAAAGTGATTCCAGAGCAACTTTATTTGAATAGTCTGTGTTGCACTCAAAGTAAATATTAATTCCATTATGCCATAAACTTTTATTTATCATGACAGCAAGTCATAAAGTTCTCTTACTAGAATACAGCTTCTAAATTGCGTATCATAGATGAGATACAGCACACACATTGGCTTCTAGCAGCAATTACCCACCATCCTTTATGCAAGTCGGTAGTAAATGCGCTTTCTAAATACGAGTCGCAGTCTGAGCTTATGCAGAAAATCTTCCATAGCTATTATCCAGTAGCCCAGAAATACGAGGAGAGGGTGACAAAGGAGTCACGGGAGGCAGAGGCCAAACCCAAGGGTCAAAATGTGCCAGGTCGCCCGGCAGTAATTCATTTAAAGCGTCTTTGCGTCTTACAGGTCTGACTTTTTAAATTACCTAAATCGCTCATTAGTCCTGTCTCGTAATTGCCTTACTCTGTGGTACTGTGAGAAGTGCAGGTTTTAATTATTCTTTTTTGATTTGTAGTGCAGTTTGACGTGTTCAGGGTGATAGTTTAAAAATACGGATCCGCTTTAATTGTTGTACTAAGTGAAAATAGATGACGATGTCGATTAAATTCTTTGACTCTGTTTGGGGAGCACCAGCGGCTTTCCGCGTTCCCAGCCCTGTCGGCTACTCTACGGGGTTGCCTGGGCAGGGCCTGGGCGTCCCTCTGAGCCTGTGGGCGCTCGGCCTGAGCCCCAGGGTGGCTCGTGGAAATCCGGCATTTGCCCACGGGGAGCGTTTTCAACTTCAGCACGGTCATCCCCGCACCTCTGCCCACAGGATGGATGGGACAGAAGTAAACAATCTCGCTCATCATCTTTGGAGAGTGGGGCTGGCCACTCTCCAGGTGAGGCCTGCTGCAGAGCCACCTTCATCTCTAGTCTGCCTTCCCAAGGGCAGGAGGGAACCCCTGCTGCCAGCAAGCCCTCTTCTCCTCCAGCACCTAGGCCTGCCCTGCCCAGCCCTACGCGGAGCACAACTCCCCTGAGCTCCATCAGGTGCTGCCAGTTCTCCTGGGCCCTGGGCCCGGCCCCGTGTCAGCCAGCGTGGAACTGATGAGCTGTGAGACCAGCCATGGCTTTGGGGGTAAACTTCCAGGACCTGCTTTGGCTCATGCACAGCCACTGATGAGTGAAGACTCGATTAGGACTCTGGTCCTTGAAAGGCAGCTATTTTAGCAGTCACGTTTGGCAAGGCAGGGGATGTGTGTTGGTTGTTTTCCCCAAGATAAAATTATGCATTTGTCAATAGAGCAATAGCATTCTCTTGGGGGTCTCTTGCCTTAATCATCCTTCATCAGAAAGCTTTTCTCTTTGAAGTCCTGCTGGCAGCGGGCTCATCGGGAGAAGCTCCCCAACCCCTCCTGCCTCCAGCCTACCTCTTCCCAACACAGAGGGAACAGCCTTTGCAGGGCTACGAACAGTTCTGTCATAAGCCTAGAGCCCAATTCCCCTCTTTTCCTCACCTGTTTTATGCATGTGGCTTTCTGTTGCAGGCCAGATTTCTATGACATGAAAAATATACTAAATATGGGCTGCCACCGTAGCTGTCATCAACCAACCACTCGTTGTGCCTTTATAAATTTTTACACACTGCTAAATTATAAATATGCAATGCTGAGAGTAATGAAATATGCACCTATAATATCTGTAGTTAGAAGATTTGTAATTCCACATGCACATGCTGCAAATTAGAAGGAGCTGGAGCTCAGGTTGTGCTTCTCACCCAAGACTCCCTCGTGGGAGTTCTTTCCTCTTGAGGGGAGCCCCTCTTGGACGGGGAATGCCTCTCAGATGCTGGGCCTCCCTGGTTGGCGCCTGTTCATTGGTTTGAGTGTTCGTTTGTGTTCAACAAACATGGGCTTCACAGCATCCGCCATGTTGCAGACCCGTGTTAGGCTGGAAACCCACAGCTGAATTAGTCTTGGAAACTCCAGGTAATCTGTTTGGGGAGATGGACAAACTACCAAGTAATGACCGTACGATGTGGTGATGGGGGTCGGAAGGGAAGGAAGGGAACCTGGGGTGCCGTGGAGGCTAGCGTGGCCTTGAACAGGCTCCGTACCCTCTCTGCGTCTCGGCGTTCTCAGTTGTAGTACCACTGCCTCCCTCTGGATCTGTTATCACAGGGAAAGCCTTTAGAGTGGTGCCTGGCACAAATTAAGCTCTCAGGAAATGTCACTGTTATAGGCATCATTATTATTGCTTTATTTCTGTCTGTCTTCTGCCTGAAATTGGTGGCTGATATGGTGGCTAGAGCACTCTCTTCCTTTCTACAGAGCATGGCCACTAGCATTTCAAGGTTTAAACTAAAGAGACATTGTATTTTACCCAAAATGGCAATATATCAAAATTTGATATCAAAATTGTCTTTATTTTGATATCAAAATTAATCTATTGCAAAAGTGTGAACAGTATAAAAATGTATAGAAAAATAAAAAAGCAAAACAAAAAAAGAAAAAAAAAACAAAGGAAAAAAAAACAAAATAAAAAATAAAAATTTTTTAAATGTATAGAGAGTGGAAGTCACCCATAAATCCAATGTATACACACACATGCACACATACTTTCATTATACGGGGCTATATACACCATCTGTGTTGTTTTTAACTAGCACTGTTTTGTGGTCATTATTTTATGTCAATAAAATAAATTCATTTTAACAGCTGTGTGCTAGTTCACTGTATTGACATTCCCTATGTTGGATAGTTACATGGTTGTCAGATTTTTTAATGTCCATACTTCTTTGAACATCCTTTTACATATACCTATGTTTTTGTGTAATTATTGAATTATTTTCTTTAGATAAATTTATAGAAATGGTATTGTGGATTAAAGAACTTTAAATATGTGTGTTTTTATACTATACATTACACAAATTTTGAAGGAATAATAAATGCACATGATAAAGAATTCAAAAGGTAGATGAAGGTTTACAGTGGAAAGTAAGTGTCCCTCCCACCTTGCCTTTCTCCATCAGTTAGGTCTTCCCCCAGAGGGCGCGATGTTGCCATTTTGCCCTTTTGTCAAAAACCAATTGACCAGATTGGTAGCATCTATTTCTGGATTCTCTATTCTGTTCCCTTGCTCTATGTCTCTATCACTTCAGCAATGCCACATCACCTTGATTACCATTGTTTTATAGTAAGTCTTAACATCTAGTAGTGTAATTTCTCCAACTTTATTTTTCTTTTTCAAAATTGTTTTGACTATTCTAATTCCTTTGCCTATTGATACAAATTTTTGAATCATCTTGTCCATATTTACAAAAAAAATCCTGCTTGGATTTTGATTGTTATTACATTGAATCTATAGATTACTTTGGGGACAACTGAAATCTTTATTATGTTGAGTATTCAAGCCCATAACCATGGTATGTTTCTCCATTTATTTGGTGGTCATTGGTTTCTTTCATCAGTATTTTATAGTTTTCAGCATATAGATCCTGTACATAATTTCTTAGATGTATATCTAAGTAATTTAAAATTTAAAGCTATTATAAATGGTATATATATTTAAAAAATTGGTTTTGGTTTCCAATAGTACACTGCTTAGCACATAGGAATACAATTGCTTTAGTGTGTTGGCATTACATCCTGTGACCTTGCTAAACTCACTTGAATTCTGGGAGTGTTTAAAATTTTTGTAGATTTCTTGGGATCTTCTATGTACACAATCATATTGTCTGCAAAAAGCAACAGTTTTAATTTTCCTTTCCAATTTATATGCCAGGTCTTTTATTCCTTTTTCTTGCCTTATTGCATTGGCTAGGACTTCCATACAATGTTGAATAAGAGTTGTGATAGTGGACACCCTTGACCTTTCTCAGTATTTCATTATTAAGTATGATGTTGGTTGTAGGATTATTTGAGTAGCTGCCTTTAATCACGCTGAGGAAGTACCCTTACATTCCTAGTTTTCTGAGACTTCTTTTTCATCAGTAGATTTTGAATTTTGTCAAATGCTTTTCTGCATCAATTGATATGATCATGTGATTTTTCTTTTTCATATTATTAATATGGTGGATTACATTGTTTGATTTCTGGATATTGAACCAGTTTTGCATTCCCAGGATAAATTCCTTTTGGTTATGCTATATTATTTCTTTTATATATTGCTGAATTTGATTTGATAATTTTCTTTTGAGGATTTTTCCGTCTATGTTCCTGAAGGACACAGATCTGTAATTTTCTTTTGTTGTGTTATTTTTCTGGTTTTGGTATCAAGATAATGCTGGTCTGATAAAATGATTTTGGAAGTGGTCCTTTCTCTTCTACTTTCTGAAAGAATCTGTATAGAAATGATGTTATTTCTTCTTTAAATTCTTGGAGAAATTCACCAGTTAAACTTTCTAGGCCCAGAGGTTTCCTTTTCAAAAGGTTTTAAACCACTAATTCAATTTCATAAATAGTTATAGGGTATTCTGGCTTTCTATTTTGTCTTGGATGAGTTCTGGTAGTTTGCAGTTTACTTGGAATTGGTTCATGTCATCTAAATTGTTGAATTTAGTTACTTAGAGTTTATTAGTTGTATTCTCTTCTTATCTTTTTTATGTCTGTAGGGTCTGTAGTGAGATCTCTTTTACCATTCCTGACATTGGTAATTTTTGCCTCCTTTCTTTTATCTTTGCCAGTCTTGCTAGAGCTTATCATTAGTTTTACTTATATTTTCAGTGAGCCAGCTTTTGCTTCCATTGATTTTCTTTCTTGTTTTTCTGTTTCAATTTCATTTGTTTCTACTATTGGCTGTACTATTTCCTTCTGTGGGCTTTTTGGTTTTATTTTGCTCTTATTTTTCTAGTTTCTTAAGGTGAAGGTTTTATATTATTGAATTGATAACTTTCTTCTTTTCTAATGAGTTTTCTGTTATTGATTTATAGTTTACTTCAATTATCATCAGGTAACATATTTTGCATGATTTCAGTTCTTTAAAAACTTTGAAGGTTTGATGACCCAAGATATGGTCTATCTTGGTGACTATTCCATGTACACTCATAAGCAGCATATGGTTGTGTCACATTTTTTATAATTCATTCTGACAATCTCTGTCTTTTAATTGGTTCATTTATATGATTTATAATTAATACAATAATTATTGATATGTTTTATTATTTGTTTTCTGTTTGTTTCCTCTGTTTCTGTTCCTTTTTTCCTCTTTCCTGCCTTTTTTATTATATTTGAACATATATTGATTATTCCATTTTAATCATCTATTGTTTTTTTACTATGTATCTTTGTGTATCATTTTAGTTTTTGCTCTGTGGATTACAATACACATTTTTAACTTTTCACAATACACTTACAGTCAATATTTTCCACTTAAATGGAATGTAGAAACCTTACCACCATATAGTCCCTTTATTCACATCCCCATATATATATTAGGAGGCACTGGGGATTGAACCTGGGACCTCGTGTGAAGTATGCACTCAACCACTGAGCTATATCTGCTCCACCCTTGTATTTTAGATGTTTTATATATTACATCTACATACTTTGAAAACCCCATCAAAGAGTGTTCTACTTTTTGGCTGTCAGTCAAAGTATTTTAAAGACTGAAGAGGAGAAAAATCTATCCCGATGTTTCCTGTTTCTGTTGCTCTTCCGTTACTCCTGATATTCCAAATTTCCTTCTGGTGTAATTTCCCTTCTATCTGAAGAATTCCTTTTAGCCACTTTTAGAGCAAGTCTGCTGGCAACTGTTTCTCTTATTTTTCCTTCCTCTGGTATTCCCTTTATTTCATCCTCATTCCTGAAAGATATTTTTGCTAGATATAAAATCCTGGGTTGACAATTTTTTCTTTCATCCCTTAAAATTTTTGTTTTACTTCTTTCTGGCCTCCATGCTTTCTGCTGCAATATCTAATGAGATATCTATTCAAATAATTATCCACCTACAACAAGGGTTAGCAAACTTTTCCTGTAGAGATAGCAAATATTTTTGGTTATGTGGGTCACACAATCTGTGTCATGGCTCCTTAACTCTGCCATTGTATTGTTAAAATAGTCAAAGATAAAACATAGAGGAATAGCCATGGCTATGTTCCAATAAAACTTTATTTATAAAAACAGATGGTGGGCCAGATTTGACTCAAAAACTGCAGCCTGCTGACCCCTACCCTATTAGTAATGTGTCCTTTTTCTCCAGCTGCTTTCAAGATTTTTTCTTTGTCGTTAGTTTTCAACAATTTATGGTGTATCTGGGCATGGATTTCTTTGTATTTATCCTATTTGGAGTTGTTCAGCTGCTTGGTTTATGTCTTTAACCAAATTTGGGAAATTTTTAGTCATTATTTCTTCCAATATTTTTTTTCTGCATCACAATCTTTCTCATCTCCTTCAGAGACGCCAGTGACAAAAATGCTCAGTCTTCTGGTATTGTCCTACAGCTCTCTAAGGCTCTGTTCCTTTTTGTTAGGTCTTTTTCTCTCTGTTGTTCAGACTGGATAATTTCTATTAATCTGTATTCAAGTCCACTAACTCTTTTCTATGTCACTTCACTTTCCTATTGAGCCCATCCAGTGAGTTTTGTTTTGTTTTGTTTTTTGGTGTTTGTTTGTTTTCAGATTAAAAAATTCTCTTTTGGTTCTATATATTCTCTATTTTCTAAGGCTTTATCTATTTCCATTTGTTTTAAGACATTCTCCCTTCTTGGAGCCTTTTTATAATAGCTGCTTTTAAGTCTTTGTCTGAGAATTCCATCATCTGTGTGTCTTTTCCCATACAAGTGGAATTTTTCATGGTATATCAATCAATTTTGGGATTGTATATTCTATACTTTGAATATTCTTTTCTCTCTCTCTTTTTGTTTCTTTTGGATATTATATTTTGAGACTTTCTGTCTTGTTTAAATCCTAAAGAGCTTTTTGATATTTTTGCTTTCATAGGCAGTCAATCCAGTTGGATTTGCTCTGCAAGTCCCGAGCAGCCTTCTGTAGATTGTGATTTCAATGTCAGTTCTGTTTTCACAACCTTTGTAGTGATATCTGGAGCTGCCCTGTATTTGCATCACCCAGTAGCCAGTCTGGGACATTGGTGGCTCGGTTCTCAAAGTCTTTGGTATGCTATTTAGGATCAGACCCAGTCACATGCAGCTCAGGGGAGCCCAGAGTCCCTCGACAGCCTTATGGGTTCTCTCTCCACAATCTTCTCGGGCTTCTCTCTTTTGGTGCTCTGCCCGGAAAGCCAGGGCTTTAGTTTCCTTGTTCTACTGTTTTGTTCCTGCAACCATGCCCCAACCCAGGGCCAAACAGCAGAAGGTCAGAGAGAGAAAAAAGCAGCAGGTTTTGTCCCACCCTCTTGGGACCACAGTTCCTCCCACTGGTGATGAGATTTCCCCTCCCGCGTGGCTTTAAGTGCCTCAGAGCCAGCACTGTCCCTGCCATCACCACCACAGGATTGCCTGGGGCCTGGGGTGAGAGGACAAAAGGAAAAGGGGAAACAGGGAAAATGGGGGGTTTCCTCCACTCTCTCTGAGTGACAGGAGTCCCTTTTCATTCTTCTTTGAGCCACAGCCAGAGAGCTTATCCTGGAACTCTCTCACAAACCTGGCGCCCCGTTCCCAGTTTTGGGGTGCCTTGAGCCCAGGCTCGGGGATACTGAAGGAAAAATGGGAAACTCATGCCTGCTTCAGTGGCACGTACTTCTGGTCTTCTCCCCCAGTCTTCCTACTACCGTTCACTTTTTTGGAGCCCCCAAATTGCTACTCCATGCATCTGTCTAGGTTTGACTGCTTCATTCGTGCGCATATTCCATTCTGTCTAGACCCAGAACAATTTCCACTTAGTTTTGCTCATTTTCCCCATGTTCTCTTCTATGCCTCTTACTGTCTTTTTAGTAGGGTTTGTTCTGCTTCCAGTATGACCTTCCTATCTTTGATGGCTTTATTTTGTTTTCCTTCTACTTCTTTCCTGAATTCTGCTAACTCGCATCTTATTCCCCTCTGATGCCATTCTGTACCTTTCCCGAGCTTTTGTATCTCTGCTTTGAGTTTTTGTTTCAAAGAGACATTTTTTCCATTCATTAAAAAAAAGGAATTCATGGGACTGTTTGGCCAACAGTTTCTAATGGTGTATTCTTCATCCATTGTTTTCTACTTTTCCTAGTTTTCCCTGTACTTTTGTAGTCGTTGGATTTCGGTTACTTTCTGTTATTGCTCATCTTTGAATAAAGTGGATTTTGGTCTGGATCTGCTATGGAGAAATTTCCTGAGGAGGATGATCCGAGGCAGGGTCTCTGGCCAGCAGGGATTGTCCTCAACCACAGCCGTCAGGTTTCTCGGGGCACGGAGCTGTGGCTGTTCGTGAGCCTTTCTCTTCTCTACAGACAGCATGGGGGCTCCCAGTGCAGCCCTTTGTCCACCCTCCCTGCCCCTGCCCCGAGGGTTGTGCCGCTTCCTCTGGAGCACCCAAGGCCCCCTGGCGCTGCTCCACAGTCAACCTGGGAATCTTGTGCCCCTTGCTTTGTGCCTCGTGGCACAAACCCTCTGCTTCGGTGAACCGCATTCTACTTGCTTTCCCTGAGCTCCGCAGCTGTAGAAATCCCCTTCAGGCATCTTCCCAAAACCTTCATCGCTTTGGCCAGCCCCTCTTCAGACACTTTTATAAGAGATTAGAGATGTTTTCTGTATGTCACACTCAGAATTTGTCTTTCCCTCGTCTTGCTTAGTGTTTGGAGATGATTTCCTAGAGGAGAAAGGGCAATATCATATGAAAACCAGAACTGGGGTGGCTTTATTTTTACATTTTAATACATTGCCCTCAAGAATCTTAGGTGTCCTTATTATTTTTAATAAATTTAACCCAATGTACTAGGAAAGACATATCTGAGGAGAAAGTATATGTGAAAAATCAGGAAGACAGGCTGGGGAGGCGGGATACTTAGCTGTAGCTAGGAGTGCTTGGGTAGGTGGCTAGGAAGCAGGGCAGAGGGTGAAACGAGGCAGTGGGCCCTACTAAAGGCACCGAAGAGCTGCTCGATTAAAGGCCCACATGTTTAAAGGCATTTCTGCATCAGGAATCTAAACTCCCACACGAGGCAGCCTGGGCCGTCAAGCCTGGTAATCCTGAGAGGCAGTTACTGGCCTGCTATTTAACCAGGTGCCGCTGGAAACCCATTCCCTCAGGAGGCACCCACCGGAGGCCGAGAGCTACGTGCAAGTTCTCACGCAGACCTACTTGTTTCACCCCTCGGGGCTCGACTCTGGATCCCCACACATCTCCTTCTCTCCACACATACAGCAGCTGTTCGAGGACTCGGGGGCAGCGTCCTTCAGCAGAAGATGTCACCAACCTCAGTCCCCTCTGGCATGCCAGCTTTCGAGAGTGGTGGTCCCTGGCCCCAGGTGGATAAAACTCTGAATCCGGGTCAAAGAACCGCAGCTCCTAGTGCCAGACAGGGAAGGAGCATCTAGGAGTGGCCTTGCGACTGGGGCCTTCGGCCTCGAGATTTGGGATGCTCCCGGGTTGCAGCCTTGAGGATGGGGCTCAGTCTGTATTCCAGGCTGCTTTGTTCTCTCGGAGGTGCTCACGTCTGTGCACGGGTGAGGCGTGTGTTGATGGTCCACAGCCCTCAACCGCAATTTTCCATCGAGGGCATTATTGCGTCTTTTAGTCATGGAACCCGGGTGTCTTTTATGTATATACTAATTCTAATAATGATTCTAAACTAAACGAGGGAATGGGCTGTGATGGGAGAGAAAAGGAACTGTGAAAAAGAGAGAAAACTGTGCTTTTGACATCATCCTATAATGCGTGCAAACATGACTTAGGTTTCACAGTTTAGGTAGCTGGTTTCATGTGCTGCTGACAAACCCCTCACGTCTCCCCAGCCGTAGACCCCCCACCCCCGCTAGGATATAACTGCTCCCACCTCCAATTCTACATTTGAGATGCTGAGCTTCAGGGGCAGCCGCAGAGGCCTAAAGTACTTTGCTGAACATCTGAAATCTGACAGCAACAGCTTCTGACCCCCAGGGAACCTAAGCTTCCTTCCAAGTCCCAAGAAGAACCCTGAAGTTTTAATCATCCCGAGAATCTCTGTGGCTGAAAGGCAGGCATGACCTTGAGACACTGACGAGAAGACTGATTACATTCGGAGAAGGGAGGGCCAGGGAGGAGGCTGTTGGAGGAGTTTGGGGCCTGGGGGTCAGCAGTGAGTGTCAGCGAGCGCAGAGAGTGAATGAGAACATGTTCGAAGGTTCAACTCCATTGCCCCTTCTGGAAAGCAGTCGGCAGCTGCTGACTTCCAGAGCGCCTGAGGTTCCTGTCGAGTCCACCCACACAGCTTGGGATCAGTGCAGCCAGAGAGGGGTCTTTAGGTCTTGGCGTGGCAGACACAGACCCTCTGTTGTCTGTTGTCACTCCAGACAGTCACTGGGGTCTGAAGCGTGGAGTTTGGCTTCGGCCCACGTGGAGGCAGAGTTTAGGTCAGTGTCTTCTTTTCTATGCACAGGATTCAAGACCCAGAGGCTAAGGAGAAGGAAGGCTGCCTTCTCTCTTTCTTTCCCCCATGTCGCCTGGTTCAGTGGCTCAAAAAAGGGCTGCAGAAGCAGCCAGACTGGTTGTGAATCGTGGCTCGTCACTTGGGAGCTGTGTCAACTTGGACAATTCACTTAGCTTTTCTGAGCCTCGAGGCCTCACCTGCCAAATGTGGATATTCTACTTCTAAAGATGCTTTAAAGATTAAATTAGATCATACATGTGAAGTTCTTTGCATAATGTGTGACACAGTGAGAACTCAATAAGTGTAACTATTATTGTGATTCTATGTGATTATACCATTTAGAGAGCATTAACTAGATGTCTTTATTACTCCTAGTATTGCTGATGGTTCTGTTCACTCGTTTAGCCGCAGACCTTTATATGCAAGGCGTTCTGCCAGGCCGGAGGATGCAGAAGTGAAGGACGCGCAGCATGAAGTCATGTATGTTGGAAATGGAAATGTGTTTTCAGAGAACTCGCAGTCTGGGGAGGAGGCAGACAAATGACTACCCTTTAAGATAGCGCAGGAAAGAAAGACGTATGTACTGGGAGAGTCGGGCAGGAAGATACTCTACGGCTGCCCGGGGAAATCAGGAAAACTCAGAGGCGGCTTTTGAACTGACTCAGGGATGGGTGAAGGTTGCTCCCAAACCAGTGAGGGAGCAGCAGCATGTGAAAAGTCTGGGAAGAGGGAAAGGATATTCGTTTTCCATTTGGTGGCTGTTTTAGTTTGCTAGAGGCTGCCAAGGCAATATACCAGGAATGGGCTGGCTATTGTGATGAGGACTTATTAGGGTAAAAGCTGACAGTTCCGAGGCTGGGAAAATGTCCATCAAGAGCTGCTGTCTCACTGAGCTGCAGCTGTGGGCACAGGCACAGGGCGGTGTCGTCTAAAGACGCTTTCTCTCAGAGCTCAACAGCAGGTGCTCATGCACGTGGCAGGGTATGACCGGCAGCCTGCTCCCCTCTCCTCCGGGCCTGTGGCTAGTTCTGCCTTGGGCTGCTCTGTCTGTGCTTCTCTCTCTGCAGGTGATCCTGGAGCCCTCTCACATGGCAGGGTAAAATGGCAGCTCTTCCTCTGTGTGCCTCTGCATGTTTCTCCCATTTATAAAGGGTTCCAGCAAAAGGGCCAAGACCCACCCTGGGCAAGGCCTCACTGGTGTGATCCAGTCAAAGGCCCTCAGCTGAATCCAATCCAATAAAAGGGTCTCATACCCATAGGAATGGATTAGCTCCAAGAACATGATCTTTTTTTGGGACTCACAGAAGTTTTAAACTGTAACAGTGACTGCAGGGGGCCAGCTGCATGGCAGGTTCTGTCTGGTCAGTGGGGGTGAGAGAGGCCAAACCACAGACCCTGACCTCCTAGAATTGAACAGGCCTCCTGTGGGAGAGTAGCCCTGCCCTCTCTTCCCCTCCCAGGGCCCCATCCTGCGAGAAAGGGAGACGCGCCTTTGTCTACGTGCAGGAGGCACAGAGAAGAAAGACCAAGGATTGGGAAGTGGGTAACAACAGGCTAAGAGAGCAGAAAGGCGGCCAAGGCAGGTTCCCAAAGAGATTTTGGGCCCCCTGAAAGCTCACTTCAGAGTGGCTACTCACTCTTCTCTCTTCATCACTAAGCCTGGGGCCTAGAACTTTGTAGCTGTTTGTAGAGTTTGTTGAGAGAATGACTAATTTGAGATCTATCTGTGTGACCTTGAGGAAGTTACTTAACATCTCTGTGTTCAGTTCCCTCATCTGCTATGAATGTTAAATGAATGAACAGCACTTAGAACAGGGCCTGACATGCACTAGACACTGCATGAAGGTTTATAGCTTTGCTACCAAAGTAGAATGCCCAATCAGAGGAGTCAGAAAATGAGCTGAAAGCAGCTCTTTGTTGGCCCTCTCTTACTTGTGCTAGGATCCTCTCAACCACTTGAGGCATAGGAGGTGGCCAAGGCCTTGAAACATTTGAGTCAAAGGACATCTATATGTCAGCCACCTTATCTGGGCCCATTCTCTCAGTTCATGACAAGCTGCTTGGGAGCCCCGTCTGGGTGGTCAACTGGTATACCCCGAATGGCGTACAACATCAGGCAACTTAACAGGAGGGCAGAGGGTGTGAGTTTCACAACCATTTTTGGGAATCCTTAAAAGTCACTTATCTTGGTTGCAGGAAAATGTAATGTGACCATAGCTAAGTCATTGATATTTCTCTGTCCCTTCCCTGGCTTGGGCACATTTCTTAATTCTTTTAAAGTCCTGGGGAGATGTGAAAGCTTTTCTCATAGAAGCCTTTCCTACCACCAAGACCTGATGGCTAAAGTGCCACCGGCCTATTGGAGGGTGGGAACACACCCTAGGAAGCCCTGGGGAAATGTCAGGCATGTGGAGCTAGAATATTTGACAGAAAAACAAAAGAGATATTATAAAGCTAATGTCAAAGACCAGTGCTCTGTGCAATCTCAGGGAGAACACCTCCCTGGCTCAGAATGTACTGCTGCTCCAAGAAAAGACCCACGTTCCTCCAACTATAACAGAAATTGCACTGCATCACTAGATCCGTGAACACAGGGAGGCACAGATGCAATGCCAAGTGGCATATGTAGTTCCCCTGAATTTTACGCATTGCATCAATCAGTAAAGGCTTCATTGGTGCTTGTGAACTTGGTCTGTGCCAAGTTGGCTGGGAGCGTCATCAGACGTGCCAGCTAGTGTACCCTGAATGAACCGCACTATTACGCAACTTCTCGGGGGGTGAAGGGCAGTGAGTTTCACAAGCATTTGGGGTGGGGGTACATGGATTTTACAAGAGATACTTACGTTGTCTTAAGGCAAATGTAATATGACCAGAGATAAGTGTTATTGATTTTTCTCCTACATTTTGGTATTAAATGAATCACAACTAGTACGGGCACTGGCTGTATTAGTGGGGTGTCCTTAGATGACTACTCAGCTGAAAGAGCTACAAAATTGGAATTCCATGTGAGAGGATTATTAGATGTGACAATTAGAGAGGAGGAATGTTTTTCCTCAGCTGTTTTTGGAGAGTACATAAAATGTAAGAAGGGAGAACCCTTCTTTGCAGCCAGACAAGCAGATCTTTTTCACTGTTGTGCAGTGGGATACCCACTACCAAAGAAAACTGGTACTTGGGTGTAATGTGATTTTTTGTTTTGTTTTTTTTTTGTTTTTGTTTTAATTTCTCAGAAATCCCTTCTGTCCACTACTCTTAAACCATCACAGGCTTGTAATGTGATTTATTTACTGCTGTATACCCTGATTCTAGAGCAGCACCTGGAATATGCAGGTGCCTCAGATTGTATTTGTTGAATGAATAAATGAATGAATGAATCATGACTGGTAATGATGAACCAGGTAGGGAAAACTAGGAAAATATGAAGGCAGCATGAAGTCACATATGTTGGAAGAATGGAAACAGCCAAAAAGCCTCAAAACCTGTGCTGAATTGGAGGCAGTGTTGATTGATTCAGTCAAAAACTATTCCTTATACCAGGTACATCATGGAGTCCATGTTCTAGTGAAGAAGGTCAAACTGAACAATCAGGTACATAGTTAATTACTTAAGGAAAATTGTGCTGGGTACTGCCAAGAAAAAGTTACAACAACATGGGGAGCTGAGCTGGTACAGGAGTGAGGGAAGGTTTCTCTGAGGAAGTGACATTGTTACAGTGATCTGAAGGAAGGGTGAGTGTTAGTAAAGAGGGGAAAAACAATAGGCATAAACATTAATTAATTAATTCATAAAATTCTTATGGAACATCTATCATGTGCCAGGCACGTTCCAAGTGCTGGAGGCACTCGACAGTGATCAAAATAAGCTCCTTGTCCCCAATGAGCTAAATAAAAGTATAAAGTTTTGTGCATCTCTTATTAGATTTATTTTTAGGGAGTTGATAATTTTTAATTCTACACCAAATCTTATCTTTCAAATTTTTCCTTTTGTATTCTATGACTGCTGATAATGAGAAACACAGTTCATATTTATATATTGACCTTGTATCCAGTGTCCTTGCTAAATTTATCTGCTAATTCTAATGATTTTTCTGTAGACTCTTGTATTTTATACATGTACAATCACAGAATCTGAAAGTTTTATTCCTTCCCTTCTGGCACTTTTACCTTTGTTTTACTTTTCTTGCCTTATTACACTGGCTAGAACATCCAGGTCAATACTGAATAGAAATGGTGAAAACAGGTACCCTTGTCTTGCTCCTGATTCAGGAGAAAAACTTTCAACAATTTACCATTAATTATTATGTTTGCTATAGAGTTTTAGTATGCTTTTGTTATCAGATTATGGGAGTTTACTTCTATTCCTACTATGCTTGGAGTTTTTGTTTGTTGTAAGTGAATATTGTTACTTGTTCCATAAAAATGGAACATAAGGTGTTTTACTTGTTCAGAAACTTTCACTTGGCCTTCCCTCCCCCTGATAATTCTTACTGCCAGACCTAGGACTCAATGTGGGTTTGTGCTAATTGCTAAGTATATTAGTGCCAATAATATATTCAAGCACAGGGATCAGGGGTAGGGAAATGACTGTCCAGTAGACCACTGGAAGTGGACTTGGGCAAGATTCCACTTACTACTGAGACCCCCTTCTAACAGGGGGACTATGATGATATTTGGGGCCTCTGAGTATGAAGATCAACTCAGACCATGTTTCTGACAATTCTTGAAATACCAGCAAAAAAGGACTGGGGAATATCTTTACAGTGTAGATTTGCTATGCAATTGCAGGGTCCTTTCTCTTGGGAACCTGATTACTACTTCTATTAGTGGATTCCAGGTCTAAAACCAGACTCAGGTCTGGTGATTGGGCAAGGGATTGTGACTTTTTATTGGGGCAATGTTGCTTAGCCTCCCAGTCATTCAACCTTGGTTTCTTCTGTTGGAACAGGCTTGTCAGTGGCTAATCTACCTTGCCCCATGTTCTGTCAAACTTGTTTCTAATTCTGCAGTCTTTGGCTGCCACCCTGCCCTTGCTTCTCATTTCAATAATTGTAGCTCCCGACTTCTGGTGGTTAAATACTGCCATCTGGCCTCTACTGCTTTGCATGCTTTCAACCCTTTGCTACCAGCAAGGCAAGTTCTCTATCAGCCTCTCCTTCTTTCAGCCTTGGCCTACCACAATGGAGAGCCATCACCAAACTTTATAGTGATGTCCGGCCCCTCTCACTGGCGCTTCCCTTATGACCTTAGTCCTTCCCCTGGAACATACCCATCCAATGGGTGTTCCAGCTAAACATGATATATCCATTCTAATGTGCCCCCTTCCTTGGGCCCTTTAATCCCGTCCTCCACTATCTGACAGGGCAGTTCTGGCATTTCAACTTCTCTTTCTGCATATTTTTTGGAGCCATCCTAGTAGAGAATTTGTACCATCTCCAGGGGCCTTGCCAGGGTGTTAAATCCTGCATCTCAGGAGAGTGCCCTTAAGTCAATATGCTGTTCACCGTCCAATTTCTTGTCAGGCCCCTTAATCAAGCACCCTCAGAATCCAGCACCCCATGTCCTTCCCCACTGCCTCTAAGCAGTACATGTTGGCAATACCCCGTAGCTCCTTTGGGGTATCGTCCCTTTTCTTCCTTTTCAGGCCCAGCATATCCCCTGCTGGGTTAGGCTACTACTTAACTCTAGTTATGGGTTCAGTATTCAGTAGGGGAAATGGGGACATATCCTGAGTTGGGGCACCTGTTGTTTTGTGGGGGCGAATCCTCTGCATTGTCTTCCAGAACAGGGTGTGCTAGCTTTTCCTAGGGAGGAGTGGCTAGTTCTACAGGCTTGGAAGTTTCAGAGGAATCTGGGGGAGTCAAAATCTTTGAGGACATCTGCCCAAATGTCCTCATCCTGTGTGCCAATGTCCCAAATTTTCTCACCAGGTCCCTGGCCTTGGCAGAATAAACATGCTTTGGTTGGGACTTTAACCTACTTTGCACTTCAGCCACTTGGACTGTTAGATCAGACACTTAGCACTCAAATGCCTATTATTTGCCCTCAGTTGTTTATTATCTTTCTATAAAGCAGGGGTTGGCAAACCTTTTCTTAAAGGGAGAGAGTAAATATTTTAGGTTTACCAGCCATGCAGTCTCTTGCAACTACTCAGCTCTGCCTTTGTAGAAAGTAACCATAGACAATATGTAAATGAATGGGCATGGCTTTCTTCCAATAAAACTTTATTTATGAAAACAGTCCCCCCTCCCCCCAAGGACAGTTGTTTGCCCATCCCTGCTGAAGATCCTTGGTGACATTTAGCAATAGCTATCCAACCCTTTCATCCCAGCTGGAACTCTCAGACTACTGCTGGTGGGAATGTAAAATGTGATAGCCACTTTCTATTTTTTAGTCACACTTGGTTAATTGCATTTTTCTAATAATTTGTCCATTTATCTAAGTTTTCAAATTAGTTGGCATAAAGGTGTTTATAACATTCTCTTATCTTTTTAACCCTCATATTACCTGTAATTATGTACCTGCTTTATTCCTAATATTAATTGTACTTTTTCTTTTTCTCTCTTGATAAGAATTGCCAGAATATTAAACTTTCAAAGAATCAACTTTTGGCTTCATTGATCTTCTCTCTCGTATGCTTGTTTTCCACTTTGTAAATTCCAGCTCTTGTCTTTATTCTTTCTTTCTTTCTGCTTTTTTGTGTTGATTCAATTTTCCCTTTGTGTTTACCCTTTTCTTTTTTTCTATTACTTATCTCATTAATTTTCACCCCTTCTTTTTTATGTTTTTAAATAATCATTAAAGTCTATAATTTTTTTCCTTCAAAGTACTATTTTAGATATATCCATAAGGTTTGCTCAGAAGCATTTCCACTGTTACTTAGTTCAATATATTTTCTAATTTTCACTTTTATTTCTTCTGTTAAGACTCATGGCCTGTTTGGAGTGTTTTAAAATTTCTAAACATATGGAGAGGGGAGATAGTTCCATGATATTCTACCTAGAAACCCCCTCCCCTAGATGTCCTTGCAGTTTGCCCTCCCACCTCCTGCAGATCTTTGCTCCAAGTTCACTTCTTAGGAAGGCAATCCCTGACCACTGATTTAAAATTGCACTTCCCCAGCACTGCCTGTCTCCCAGCTCTGCTTTACTTTTTTATTAAGCGCTTATCATTTTAGGCAATACTATAATTTTCTAATTGTTTTTCTCTCCCACCAATCCACTAGAGCTCAGATTCCTTTAAAGGCAGGGGTTATTAATTTCTTTTATTCACTTTTAAGCCTCAGTGCATATAACGCTACCCACCACTTAGTAGATCCTCAATCAATACTTGTTGAATGACGCTTTCATTATAAATTTCCATCTTAATTGCTTTGTTATTAGAGATTGTGCTTTGTGAAATATGAATTCTCTCACATTTGTTGGGACTTGATTTATGTTCTCGAATGATCCATGTGTGCTTGAAAAGAATGTATGTTCTGTAGTTGTTGAGTACAATACTCCATATATTTAGTCAAATTTGTTAAGAATTTGGAAGATAGGCAGTTCTGCTTTGGACATATTGAATTTGAGATAGGCTGTAGTCATTCAGACAGTTGGGTACATAAGTTTGGGATTTCAAAAACAGTCTGTGGGCCTGAAGCTCGTACAATTTTGAGAGCCTTCTTTCAGGAAAAAAAAAAATAGTGCAAAATTATATAC
>JAQZBX010052645.1:0-19074 GCA_029593785.1 Cabassous unicinctus | reverse complement strand
GGGAAATGTGGGAGGTGTAGGGAGCGGGGCATATGGGAATCCCCTCTATTTTTTATGTAACATTTATGTAATCTTAAGTATCTTTTTAAATATATATATATTTAAAAAAAGAAATAAAGTTATTTTTAAAAATTGGGAAAAAAAGTATGGGCTATAGTAAATAGTATAATTATAATAATATTGTTATATCAATTGTAACAAAGATATCACACTAATGAAAAATGTTAAAAATAGAGAAAACGGTATGTGGGGGTGGAGTATCTGGGAACTCTATACCTTCTGCATGATTTTTCTGTGAACCTACAATTGCTCTAATAAAAAAATGTTTTGACTTACTGGAAAAAAAAACCTGACCGTGCCCATTATCCAGGATATAGAAGAATTAGAACTAATTCACTGCTAATATAATTATTAGTTTATATATGTATATACACATACTATATCTAATATACAGCTCGTGGATATATAAAATGGTACAACCACATTGGAAAACAGTCTGGCATTACACCTACTAATTTTCCAGCCATATCATTACTAGTTATTTACCCAAGATGAATTAAAACTAATGTCTATACAAAGAGTATACACACATTTCCACAGATTTATTTGTAGTATCCGAAAGTGGAAACAGTCCAAATGCTCATCAACAGGTAAATGGACAAACATACTATGACATATCACACAATGGACAACTAACAAGCAAAAAAAAAAATGAACTATTGATAAATATTAGATATAGATGAATCTCAAAATAATCGTGCTGAGTGAAAGAAGCCAGATGGAAAAAAGCATACAGGGTATTACAAAAAATTCTAAGAAACAAAAACTAATGTAAAGCACATCTAGCACCTAGACCTTCATTTCTAAAACTGTTCTCCAACAGAAGGAACCAGAGTTCCTTGGAGAAATGGTTGATTCTAGGACTGGGGTAGGAAATATACAAGATGAGACTGGAGCGTCTTGTAGTGCCAGGAAGTAAGGCAGTGCTTACACACTCACACACTCACACACACATATACACACTAATGAGGGCACGTCAAAGGGACACAGGAGCCAAATGAAAGAGCTCCTGGTGTGCAAAGCTGGAGCAGTTTGAGGAACAAAGTAAATAAAGTCCTGTTGGATTATAAACCAAAGTATAACATAAGTATCCATGAGTCCATATTGATACAAATAAAACACTGATTAAATTATTAAGTGAGGGAAAAGAGACAAATCTCCTGTGCAGAAGAATTCCAAATAAATTACAGAGATACTGTACTACAAACAAGGGGAAGTCTGTGGTGACTTCCTTCCAAAGAGTGCGCTGTGGGAGAGGGAGAAAAGAGTCAGGACGCACCGGAGAATCCCGACAAGCACTCCTTCAGCCAGGTAATCAGGCTCAACAGTCATATATTGATAGTACGTACCCTTGACATTGTGTGAAGAAAAGGGCATTTTACCACTGGGTTTTCCTCCCCAAACCCATAATTCCAGTGTTATCATGAGGAAAACATCATATTTAACAGAGTCCCACAACACACCCGATGAGAACTCCTCAAAAACAAGGAAAGTCTGAGAAACTGTCACAGCCCACAGGAGCCAGGACAGCTAAATTGAACAGGTGCCCTGGATAGGCTCCTGGCACAGAAAAAGGACATTGGGTAAAAACTAAGGAAATCCGAATCAACAATGGATGTTAGTTAATAATAATGTATCAATATTAGTTCATTAATTGTAACAAATGTACCTTACTAATATAAGAAGTTAATAGTAGGGGAAACTCAGCAGAGGATATATGGAAACTATCTGCTCAATTTTTCTTTAGACGTGAAATTGTCTGAAAATAAAGTATATTAATAAAATTAAAGCAGACCTAAAATCAGAATATATGCAATTTCATACTATGTTTAATAAATCAGATATGAATCTTTTTAAAAATGTGAAACAACCCAAGTGTTTCTCAACAGATGAATGGAAGAACAAAATGTGGTATGTGCATGCAATGGAATATTATTCAGCCATTAAATGAATGAAGTTCTGATAAATGCTACAACCTGAATGAACCTTGAAGACACTGTGCTGAATGAAATAAGCCAGACACAAAAGGACAAATAATGTGTGATTCCACTTACGTGAAATATCTAGAATAAGCAAATTTTTAGAGACAGGAGGTAGATTAGAGAAGGGAGCTCACAGGAGAAGGGAATGTGGAGTTACTGCTTTATGGGTACACATTTTAATTTTTAAAAATCACAATGAGTGGGGAAACATAACGAGGACTTTTAAGGAGATACAATTAGGGTATAAATAAATTGTAGAACTAAGGAGTGTAATTTCCAAACTTAGAAATTCAATGTAGAAATTAAAGAGAATGATTATGTAGCTGTTGGGCAGTTTGATGTAATTATGAATTCCAAAAATGGATATTGGATTATGCTTGTAAACTGATCTGTTCATCTGGGCATGATTAAGTTATAATTGGGGCTTTGATTGGGCCAAGTCAGTAGGACGTTGAGCTCCACCCCTTAGTGGGTGGGGAATTGAAGATAAAAGGCGTGGCAAAGGGCAGTGTTGGAGCAGGTTTTGAGTTGAAGTTTTGATGTTGGAGTCTTGTGCTGGAGCCCCGGGAAGTAAGAGAGCTTGGCTGTGAGGAAGGAGAGAAGGCCCTGGGATAGAGAGGAGCCATTCGCCTGATAGTCTACAGCTGGTCTTGTGGAGAGAAGCAAAGCCTAGAGAGCCTGATAGTCTACAGCTGACCTTGTGGAGAGACGCAAAGCCTAGAGAGCCTCACAGTCAACAGCTGACCTTGTAGAGGAAAAAGAGGAGCTGAGCCGGGAGAGAAAAGCAGCTCTGGGAAGAGAGGAACCCAAGAAGCCTGAACCCTGGCAAACGTCGGCAGCTGTCTTGTTCCAACACGTGGAGACGGACTTTGGTGAGGGAAGAAACTTACGCTTTATGGCCTGGTAACTGTGGACTTCTACCCCAAATAAATACCCTTTATAAATACCAACCGATTTCTGGTATTTTGCATCAGCACCCCTTTGGCTGACTAATACAGATTACTTTTGAAAAACAAACCAAAAATTAATGTATAGTGACAGATAGCTGATTAGTGGTCGCCTGGGGACAGATGGAAAATTGGCAGGTGGGTAAAAAAGGGCAGTAGGAAGGGATTAAAAAGGAAACTTTTGGAGGTGAGCACTATGTTCATCATCTTGTTTGTGGTGATAGTTTCATGGGTACATTCATATGTCAAAATTTATCAAATTGTACTCTAAATATATGCAGCTTTTTGTATGTCAATTATACCTGAATAAATCTGGTTTTTAAAAGTATAGACAAAACACAAATCTCTTCCAAATTTAAATTCTCTTCTTTAAAGATAAATTGTTTTTAGGAATGTTTGGAGTCAGTCCTATCACACCCAAATATAACCAATGATTTTTGTTTCACAGAAAGACTCATATATTTGGGAAGTTCCAGTGCCAGCAATGCTAATCACCCAGCATCAAATTTCATGAAATAATGTTGATTTAGGACATGCTGGGCATCTTTGTTATTGTTTTCTCACTTCAAGATTTTCAGTCTCATGAAAACAACTTGGTCAGACTGTCTGGCCTGGGGGTATTTTTATAACCAAACTATGTTAAGCCAAATATAGTTTGTCAGATTTAAAATGAGACCAGGTGCTAGTTTTATGATGAAGGTGACCCAGAAGCCAATATTTGAGCCATCTATTATTGAAAATCATACTTCTCAGAGGACTGGCATTTGATTTCCTGGGTTCAAATCTGACAATCCTACTTACTACCTTTAAAAAATTGGGCAACTCTGTGCCTCAGCTTTCACAACTATCAAATGGGGATCACAGTACCTACTTCAAGGGACTGCTAAAGGATTAAATATTAATAAATTAACATATGTGAATGGCTTAGAAGAGTATCTGGCAATGCTGTACAGATTCTACAAAAGCATACTGCAGTAGCCATCAAGGATATGCAAACCAAAACCACAGCGAAATACCACTTCATTCCCACTAGGATGGCTAGAATAACAATAATAATCAGATACGGTTTGGCAAAGATGTGGAAAAACCGGAACCCTCATCCATTGCTGGTGGAAATATAAAAGGGGGCAGCTTTTTGGAAAATAGTCTGGCAGTTCCTCAAAAGATTTAACATAAAGCTACTGTAAAACCCAGCAGTTCCGCTCCTAGGTGTATCTCCAAGGGAAATGAGAACATAAGTTCACACACAAGTTTTTGTACGAATGTTTATAGCAGCATTATTCAAAATAGCCAAAAAGTGGAAACAACCCAAATATCATCAACTGATGAATAGATAAATAAATTCAGTACATCCAAACAATGAAATATTATTTGGCAATAAGAAATGAAATACTGATACATGCAATAACATGAGTGAACCTTGAAAACATACTCCATGAAAGAAGCCAGGCAAAAGAGACCACATATTGTATGATTCCATTTATTTTTTTAAAAAAAGTCTAGAATAGGCAAATCCATAGAGACAGAAAATGCATTAGTGGTTACCAGAGGCAGGAGAGCTTGGGAGGAACTGGGGAGTGACCGCTAACGAGTATGGGGCTTCTTTCTGAAAATGTTCCAAAATCGATTGTGGAGATGGATGCACAACTCTGTGACTATACTAAAAACCACTGAACTGTACAGTTTATATGGGTGAATTGTTCAGTATGTGAATTATATCTCAATAATGTATACTAAATGTTTTAAGATGGACTGGAAAGAGGAAAGCCTGAAAGCAAAACTAAGTTCATCTCTCACCTCACCTCCTCTCAGCCCCACCCTCACTCCATCACTACCTCCTTGCAGGTCCCACACTACCTCCTGCCAGTTGAGTCCCTGTGAACATAATACCTGCTTCCTGGAATTCCCTTCGCCCCTCCTCTACCTGGCTAACTCCCACACATGTGATATTATTCAGTCCAGGTGAGCTAATTGCTGGAACCATTCATTTCAAAAACCAGTGGCCTGACCTAAGAAAGGTTCATTTCTCATTCTTGTAGCCCCTCCCCTGGTGATCCAGGGATCCAGGGATCCAGGCTCCTCATTTCTAGCGGCTCTCCCCGTCCTGGAGTCCTAGAGTCTTTTACACCTGCCTGAGAACCTGTGGCACATCAGCACAGATGTGCCCTTGAGGCCCAACAAGGAACTTTCCAAATAATTCATTTCATTCTGAACAAGGTATATTTAAGGGTATGTTTAAGGCGATGACAGGATAACAAACAGTCTTAAGTTTGTGACTCTGGATAAAATATATGTTGTAATATATTCCCCCTCTCCTATGTCTTCATGATTTTAGAGGTCGATTTTAATTCAAAGATAATTATTTTTAAGAATAAGAATGCTGAGGGGAGAAAACACTGTTCAACATGTCTATCATAAGAGCCTCAGGTAGCGCAGGGTATCCCCTGGAGCTAGCGGAAACCTTCCTTAAAGTGCTATTTATTAAAGATTGGAATGCATTCCTTAGGACAAGTCCAAGTGTGACACATAACACCCAAACTTGCTCACACATTAGAGAGACGTTGCCGACGATCTTCCATTCCAAATTCCTTTGCCACATGAGGCGCAGGGCATGTTGGATGTCGTAAGAGAAACTCGAAAGCACTCCCTTTCATTAAGTCTTAAGGGAGAAAATCACTTTCAAAGTATTTAAGATCATCCTTACGCATTTATTCTAAAACATAATATAGCCAAATGTCTTCCACTATGTTAAAACTTTACAAAATTAGATTCCTGAAACGGTTGCAGAATTCTGCTTTTGATAGCAATCGTTTTTTGTTAAATTCGGGCATAATTATAAATTAGTATTACAATATCTAACATGCTTAGGAGGTTCCACCCCAAAGCACCTGCAAACCAGAGAGCGGAACTCAGAGGAGCGGGAGGGGATCCCAGCTCCAGGGTTTCGGCGCAGGTCCCTAATTGGAGCGGGGAGGGGCCTCGGGCGGGGCCTCGCCGGGAGCCGGGAGGCGTTGTTAGAAAGCTGCGGGCCAGGCTAACGCCGGGATTGCTCAGGCCGAGTAATGAGTCCCGAGTGGGCGAGGGCGCCGGGGCGTGGGTGGCCTTCTCCAGGAGAACCAGCTTTGCTTGGCATCTGAGTGCAAGCTGCAGGCAGAGGCGGCGCGTCCTCCCCGGCTGCCGCGCTCCGCGAGAGCTGCGGAGACGCTGTCACTGCTGGTGGGGGCAGCAGCAGGACGACTGTCCCTGAGATGGACCAAGAGGTCCGACTAGCCCAAGGGTCTTAGCGAGGAGGAGAGTGGGACGGAGAGCGAGATTAGGAGCTGCAGAGCAGGCAAGGGTTTGAAGGCAGAGGGCAAGTGGGGACACGGCCGCCGCCAGCCAGCGCGGACTTGGGAGCGCTCTGCAGCCCCGTCCTGTGACCGCAGCCGAAGAACTCTCGGAGAACTCTCCCAGTTAGCAGGCGAGATCCCCACACCTGCCTTCTCCTTTGACCCTCCCCATTTGCCCCGGCTCTCTTCTCCTGGCGACCGCAAGGAGGGCAAGGGCCGGAGCTGGCCAGCGCCGCCCCCTCGACCCAGAAGGTGGCGATCCCCCAGGTCCAGCAACTTCAACTCCCACTTCCTCCTCCCCCTGCTCCCATATTACCGACGCCCCCTCCTTCCCCTTTCCTCCTCCTCCCTGGACACGAGGGAGGAGGAGAAAAGGGCAGTCCAGGTCGTCATGACTGAGTTGAAGGCAAAGGATCCCCGGGCTCCCCACGTGGCGGGCGGCGCGCCCTCCCCCACCCAGGTCGAATCCCCCCGGCTGGGTCGCGCGGACGCCGGCCCCTTGCAGGCAAGCCGGGCCTCGGACGCCGCGCCCATCGCCTCGGCCACCCCCACCTCCCTGGACGGGCTGCTCTTCCCTCGGCCCTGCCAGGGCCCGGCGGCCCCAGGAGGGAGAGCCCAGGAGCAGCAGTCGCTGTCAGACGTGGACGGCGCGTACCCTGCAGCCGAAGCCCCGGGCAGTGCAGGCGGCGGCTCGAGACCCCCGGAGAAGGACAGCGGGCTGCTGGACAGTGTCTTGGACACGCTGCTGGCGCCGCCGGGGCCCGATCAAAGCCACGGCAGCCCTCCCGTCTGCGAGGCCACCAGCGCCTGGTGCCTGTTTGGCCCCGAGCTTCCCGAAGACCCTCGGGCTGGCCCCAGCACCCCGGGGCCTTTCTCCCCTCTCATGAGCCGGCCCGCGGGCAAGGCTGGCGACGGCTCCGGGCCGGCGGCCCCCCACAAGGTGCTGCCCCGGGGCCTGTCGCCGTCGCGGCAGCTGCTGCCCCCGACCCCCGGAGGCCCCCAGTGGCCCGGGGCCGCAGTGAGACCCTCTCCGCAGCCGCCGGCGGTGGAGATCGAGGAAGAGGATGGCTCCGAGTCCGAGGGCCTCGCGGGCCCGCCTCGGAAGGGCAAACCCCGGGCCCTGGGGGGCACGGCGGGCGGAGGGGGAGCCGCGACGACCGCGCCGGGGGCCGCCGCAGGAGGCGTCGCCCTGGCCCCTAAGGAAGACTCGCGCTTCCCCGCGCCCAGGGTCGCGCTGGCCGAGCAGGAGGCGCCGGCGGCGCCCGGACGCTCCCCTCTGGCGCCCGCGCTCATGGATTTCCTCCACATGCCGCTCCTGCCGCTCAACCCGGCCTTCCTGGCCGCGCGCACCCGCCAGCTGCTGGAGGGCGAGGGCTACGAGGTCGGCGCCCTGGCCGCGCCCCGGGGCTCGCCCTCCGCCCTGGCCGCCCCGGGCGCCGGCGGCGACTTCCCCGACTGCGCGTACCCGGCCGACGCCGAGCCCAAGGACGACGCGTTCCCGCTCTACGGCGACTTCCAGCCGCTGGCCCTGAAGATCAAGGAGGAGGAGGAGGGCGCCGAGGCCGCGGCGCGCTCCCCGCGGGCCTACCTGGGGGCCTGCGGCCACCCCGGCGCCTTCGCCGAGCTCCCGCCCGCCCCGCCGCCGCGCGCGCCGTCGGCCAGACCCGGGGAGGCGGCGGCGGCCGCGGGCACCTCGGCCTCGCCGGCCTCCTCGTCGGGCTCGACCCTCGAGTGTGCCTTGTACAAGGCCGAGGGGGCGCCGGCCCCGCAGGGCCCGTTCGCGCCGCCGCCCTGCAAGGCCCCGGGCGCCAGCCTGCTGCCGCGGGACGGCCTGCCCTCCACCTCGGCCGCCGCGGGCCCCGGCCCCGCGCTCTACCCGCCGCTCGGCCTCAACGGGCTCCCGCAGCTCGGCTACCAGGCGGCCGTGCTCAAGGAGGGGCTGCCGCAGGTCTACCCGCCCTATCTCAACTACCTGAGGTGAGCGCCCGGCGCGGGGCTGGGCGGCGGGACTGGGCGCGCCCGCACGCGGCTCCCCCTCTTGCCGCCGCGCTCTGGACCTTCCCGGGCTGCGTGTCCTTTAGCCGGACCCTCCCGGGAGCGTCCGCCTCGGAGGTTAGTGGCGGCGCCGGCTCCCCAGGCGCAGTGGGAGCGCAGGGAGCGCGGCCCGCGGGAACCGCGAGCAGCAGCGTCCCGGGGTCTGCACGCCCCAGGACTCACCGCAGCGCACTGTTTATTCTCACAGCGGCTCGGATTCGCCGCACTTTTTTTTCCACACAGGCTTTCAAAAACATTTTTTTCAATGACTTGCTGAAGTAATGGAATTTTAAAGAACAAATAGGAAAGCTGGGGTTGGGGTCTCACGCGCTGTGACTAGGCAAAGCAGCGCATTAAACAGCACTTTAATTCAAAATGCTAAGCGCCTATGCGTGTTAAAATAAACAGCCTTTACAAGGCTGAGCTTTAAAAACTCAAAACAAAAGCCTTGCTAAGTAGGATTGAACTCACGTTTATTACCCACGTACAGAAAGAGCCTAACTTCATTGGTCGAAGACGAAGTGGCTTCTGTATAAAGAATTTGGGGGAAAGAAAGTTGACGGATGGACTTTTGCTTTCCTGGGCATAAAGTGATGCACTATTTATTATGCTTTTATGCGGTGCTACCGATGAATGGCTAATAATTTGCGAGCCTGGTGATTCGTTTCGGGTAGTCCATTCCACCAAGTTCAGTCTGCGTGCCTTGCAAGGGTGCCCAGATACAGTTCTGTTGGAAAATCCTTTCACCCTGTCCATGCTGGATTACGAAACCTTTAGTATTAGATATTGGCACACTTAAAAATAAATCAGTACTCTGTTTTGCATTTCAAGGCCGGATTCAGAAGCCAGCCAGAGCCCACAGTTCAGCTTCGAGTCCTTACCCCAGAAGATTTGTTTAATCTGTGGGGATGAAGCATCAGGTTGTCATTATGGCGTCCTTACCTGTGGAAGCTGCAAGGTCTTCTTTAAAAGGGCAATGGAAGGTAGGTCCCCTGCGAGTCCCCATCCTTTACTGTTGGTTAATTGTGAATGGAGATAATGTAATATTTTATAGATTTTGAGTATCCTTTGCTTCTTAGAAAAGGTAATATTGCCATATAACTAAATATGTTTTCACAGTATATTTATTGATTGATAAATTTATTGAGAAATTGAATTTGGTTAGAAATTAAATGGCAGATTATTTGACTTACACTTTCAATATTAGACAAGTCATAATAACCTTGGTAACTGTGCTCCTATTTTTAATTAACTATCGAGCTTTAAAAATACAGATTTGCTCTGAAGGTATATTCTATTTGCTATTACATTTATAAGACACTTAAAAATTTTTTATCAAAAGAAAAATGTTAAACATTGATGAAATTATGTATTTACATGAGTGAGCAAAAATTCATAATGCATATAAATGCAGTTGCAAAGTTTCTACATAATTGTGTATTTTTTCACATGCTATTTATGTAATGCTTATATAATGTTAATTCTAAACAAAAATTTTAAATTCGTTTCTTGTTCAGTATATTTTTACAAGTATATAGGAAGATAGGAGTAAACATTTTAAAGCCAATAAATTTTGGGGCATCACAGCAATATAATTTCCAAAGAAGCATTTTGCACTGCGTAAGACTTTCACTTTAAAAATAATTTAGGCTACATGTTTATCTAGTAATTTTGAACTGACTTGCATTGTGTTACTTTAGACTAACTTTCATAAAGAAAATACTTGTGAAATTCTTTTGTACCTACACAAAACTCTTAAGTAGCCAAACATTTATATTTAAAGATAAAAATAATTTCATATTTAACTTATAGTAATAAGTGTATTTGGTAACCAGCTTAAATGAAATTTAGAATTTCCTCTGGAGTTCAGAGACCACATCTAGATAAGGAACCAAAGATATGAGTGTCTGCTTTTTTGCTTCCCATTTGAATTTTCTAATATTAAAAGCCCTCTACTTACAAGCAGGAAAGGAATGGGGAATTTTTACTTTAAGGGGCTTTCAAGAGTTTGATATGCATATTTAATGCACATTTACACCCAAAGCATACTAACACCCCCCCCCCCAAAAAAAGATCCACTACCCCTGTAGATGCCTAACAAGAGATTATTTACAATTTTGATGGATTTTTAAAAATTAACAATGACTCAACTATTAATAGTATTTGTACTCCTATTGAAATTAATTCTCTGGGGGAAAAATTTGCTTTGTGTATTTTTAGAATATTATTTTTCAAAAAGGATAAATATATTTAATTGATGTGGAAAGTGTTCAGCTTCAGAGCTTTTTAACTGCACTTTATTGTGGCACTATCACAAAAGGGCACCTAAGAAAATGGGGGCAGCTGAGTGTGGCCTCAGCTTTGACCTTGACATCATTCAGCCGGTTACAGGTAGGAGCTCTTTGTATGGAAGAGTTGGTTCTCTAGAAGATAATTGCAGTTATATTCCTATCCGACTTTGATTCTGGTTTCTTCAGTAGTCCCTTCTGTGTTAACATTATTTCCTCTATTCTTATAGTCTCTTTAAAATAGTATAATTTTATAAATGAAATTCCCCTTAGGAATTGCCTAAAGTCCAGTTTATTTTAGCTCAGTTCCTTCTTATACAAATAAGAAAAGCAAGTCCCAAAGACATAGATCGACTTTCCTAAGATCACACAACTAGTTACTAGCTAATAGTTAACATAGGCTAGATATTCTTTAATTGCAATTATCATAAACCAGAGATGGTATGAACATGCTACTTAATTCTCAGAAGGTACTTGATAAAGTGTGTACATCGGCTCAGGAGCACCCAAACTATAAAATACAAATGCTTTCATATTATTTCTATCTGAATAGCAGCCAAAAACATAAAAGATGTCTGCCCAAATTTATTCTTAGAAAGCATTTGTTTAGTGTCTATTCTTGGCATGGTCCTGTTTTAGTCTTAAGTAGTAAAAATGAAGCACCTGTATTCGGCAGTATGATAAATTATTCATGGAACTAGAGCAAGATTACAGAATTGTATGAGTAAGTTCATTCATAATTATTATACATTCATTCAGCAATTCAGCAATTATTACACATTTCTTATATTTAGATTCATGCCAAAGATATTCTTTTCCTGACTTAACCTCTCTCTTCCTTAAATATCAAATGAGGACAATAACAGTAGCTATTTCTTAATACATGTAAAGGATTAAATAGAATGTTGGCATATTGTCAGTGTCCCTTGTTGTTTTTGCCTTAAAGGAGCTAATAATAACTTGAGGTGGTAACATGTATGCACATAAAACATCTAAGTAGAGATGCTCACTAAATGCCCAGTGATTCCGTAAAGCATATGGTTTGTGAGTTTGTGTTTGGGGAGGGAGATGGCAGTGGTGTAGACTGGCACGTGTAAGTTATAGAATGATGGCTGAAGGCTTCATGGAAAGCCTTGGGTATTAAAGCATAATAGACCCAAGGAGAGCTTTTAAGTGTATATATTCAAAGAATGAAGAGATCAGACTGACTAGAGTTGAAGAATCATATTAGGAAATTGTGAGAATTAAAGCTTGGGTGAATAGGGAAAGAATCAGTGATTTAAAAGAAGAGAACAGAGAGAAGACTCTGGAAGTTTTCAGGAGTGGGAAAGATGTATGGAAGGACTTTATAATTGGAGAGAAATACCAGAGTAAAGTAGTCTTGGAGAAAAGCAGTGCTTTGCGATGGGCTGGTTCAAGGTCGAACTATGTGGACACCAATATGGCCAGAAGTTGGAATCAATAGCGTGAACAATGTGGAGAGTGATGTCATAAAGGATGATGACACTCATGGCATTTTATAGGGCTTTTTATGTGCCAGTGACTATTTTTAGTGTTTTCCAGGCCCTTGCTCATCTAATCCTCATAACGTAGGTACTATCATTATTTCCATTTTACAAATGAGGACACTGAAGCTCAGGCATGCTAAGTTGCCTTAGCACAGTTAGGAAGTGGTAGAGCCAGGATCAAACACAGATGATGTAACTCCCAAGTCCATGTTCCAAACTATAATACTTTTCTGATAATAGGAAATGAGATTTAAGTTTCAAGGAAAACAATAAGGGGTAGGAAGAAAAAAATAGGAGCCAAGTGATGAAACATTTAGTAAGGTCAAAGTTAATCCTGAAGGAGAGTGCAAGACCAGAGGTGATTAGAAGTGTGTGATATAAATGGATGGATAACAGGAACTGCATGTTTAGGGCAGCCATGAGAAGACATAGTCAGGGGAAAGAGCCAGGAGTGGGAAGTCAGGAGTGGGAAAAGATAAAGCCAGGACAGATGGATTTCCTTAGGTCTGAGACAGAAGAAAAAGTACAGGAAGAAACCTCTCAGAAGTGTTGACCCACAAGCTAAGTTTGCAAAGGTCTAGAAGAAGATAAAAAATGTAAGGACAGAGCTCTGTGATGGAGATAAGGTGAACGAGATGAGACATGGCATAAGATGTGCAGGAAGGCAGCACCCAGATCTGCATAGCGTTTAATTAGAATTAGCTTCCGGTGGAGGGTACTGAGCTTTTCTAAGTACCTGGACAACCAGAAACATTGGATTTTAAGTAGTGATTAATGGGTATTTTTATTTATCCCTGGAAACGTGGTAACACAGGGACAGAGCTACTTTCCCCACCTCTCCTCCAAGTTTGGGGTTGAAAAAAGGTAAATTCACCCAGGAAAGCTGGGTTTCCTTTGACACGAGACAGAAGAGAGAAGAGGTAGAGGAAGGTGTGATGCAGGGGGTGTGGAGAGATGCTCTCTAGCTAATTGAATTGGGTAAGCTAAAAAAAAAAGAATTGGCCAAAACCAACTGGTTGAATAGCCAGTTGTACTGCTTCACTGAGACCTGTAGCATTTGCGTAAACCAGGAAGTACTCAGTATCAGGAGTTCCCTTATATTCCTACAAATGCAGGCTGGTGGCCTGCTATTAAGAAGGGAAGGACCAGTGCTCCCCGGTCCTTCTCCGTAGGCATCGTGAGGAGCTCAGTGCTAGGAACATAATAGACATTTGAAGAAACCAATAACCACGAGTGGTGAGGCCAAGCACTTACTCTTTGCATGCTTTACTGTGACAGAATTTGTAGTGAATACATTTTATTTAATATGGTTGGACAAATATTGTAATATAGCTGAAAGATATTATTTAGAACATACTATGCTAGTTAGGCATTCATAGATTTTTAATCGTGTTACAATAGTACCCTCATTTTTTATGCATGTATTAATTTACCAAATATTTATTGAGCACTTTCCAATAGTGCCAGGCACTATTGGAAATGCTGGGTTAAGAGCAGTAAACAAGACAGACCTGACAAGCTGCTGCTGTCATGACATTTATAAGGTAGCGATGGAGAGGGACATCCTACTGATTGGCGTGCACATAACTAATTGCAGATTTTTAGGGATTAGTTTATGCTATGCTTGGACAGCTTGAGGACTGACCTCTCTGTTTTCTGTCGAAACCAGCTGCTGGGAAGCTGGGGTGATGGGGAAAGCCTGTCGGAATTAGGGAGATATCATCCTCATTAGACCACATAGGAAGCCGGGCACAACTGATGTATTTTTATAAGCAGTGTATTTCTTTCAAAGGTTGAGTATAACTGATGTCACAGGCTAAACATTAAAACTTATTTGTTAGGATAGTTCTCCTTCTTGTGGCTTCTGAAAGAGAAATATTGAACATTCTCAGATTTTCACTGGCAACATCATGAATCATTTTTTCTGTCTAGAGCTCCATCTTTTGTATTCCACAAAATTTTCCAACAGTCCCATCCACTATAATTTATCTGATTAATATTTGGGCTCTTGAGAAGATATTTTGCCAATAATCCTGTTTCATTTAATTTACTCTCCAGTAAAGTCTACTGTGTGGCAGTTCTTCTGTTATCCTAAAAAAAAACATTTTAATAATTCACTGGACTTCACGTCAACTCTCTATATCCAATTTCCTCTCAGACTTAAATCTCTCAATTTAATATTTAGTGTGAGTAAAAAGCTGGTTTTCAGTGCTGTTTGACATTTTGGCCTATTGAAGTAAGCCTCTCCTTTGCTGGAAATAAAAATGGTTTAAAAGATAGCATTTGATATCATCTCGTCAAGATTTGATTATTTGAGGTTCCCAAATTATTAACGACCCTTTAAACCTGCCCCTTAGCATACCTGTAAGAGTCAGGGTTGCAGGCAGCAGTGTCAAGGCACATGTGCTCCTGCTGATGCTTAATGCTCCTGCTGCAGCGTTTGAAGAGCTATGCTTGCATTGCCTGAGTAATACAAGAAATCCATTGTCCTGTAAAAAACTAAAACATTCCCAGGAAAGCGAAAGTCCTTTTTGATCATCACCTCTAATCTGGCCCTTCCCTACCATCCTTACACATCCGTCTCAGGTTTTGTGTGTGTATATGGTATATTGCTTTGGGTGTGTTAATACATAAAGGGTGTCACATATCATAAAGGACAATCATCTTATTTTTTCACACAACAATCACTGGAAGCACTTATATTCATATATAGTTCTAATTGCTGCATAATACTACACAGTATGGAAATCTTGTTAAGTCATTTGCTATTACATCATTACTTCAAAAAGTATTTTTTTTGCACTTGTCTCCTAGAGTACATGCCTTGTTCTCTTTCCAGAATATATTTAAATATTTTGATAAAGCTCTAAATGATCTAGATGATTAGCTTTCTTTGTGCTGCTGACATGATTTAATTCATTAATTTACTAACTTCAAATACATTTATTGATACTACATTTAAAAGTTGCTCAGTGCTGGGACTACCGATATGAAAATGTATGTAGCCCATGTTTTTGACATGCACAAAAGTAGGAAGAAAATAAAACAAAACAAAATTCATGCTCACTTAGTGAACGTAAGAATACTTTCATATGAAGTATGCCAGAACCATGGATGATACACCGTAATTTTCAATTAGACAAATCTAGAAGGATTTCCATTTGTTCTGCTAACTTATCCTAATGGGCCCCTCAATATCTTTAACTCAAAATCCAATATTGTGTAAGAGGCTTTTTTATTTAACAAACACTTAGGTAACCCGACTCTGTTGTTCTAAGCTTTCACTGTACTAACTCATTTAATCTGTGTGGCTGTTCTGAGGTGGAGGTGCTATTATCATCTTGTTTTACAGACAGGTACACAGAATTACTAGTCATTGTTGCGGCCAAACTCCAAACCCAGGGATCCTGACTCCAACATCTGTATTTAAAACCCTACTGCTATGCTATGCTGTCTCTCCAGATGGGTTTATATTTGATCAGACAAATAATAATTACCTTATAATTTTCCAGGCAAAAAACCACAATCTCTTACAGAGGACTGGTTTTCAAGTTGTGCTTCTTAAGCCCTCAGTCCCATCCTTTCTCTGCTCTACAAAGCAGCTCTACTTTTGTCTGTTTATTTGGTTTACACTTCCACTTAAGATTTTATTCGAACAAAGGATTCTCAGCCAACGTTTTTTTTTAAATACCACATGTTGGGGATTGAATCTTGTCCCCCACACAAGGCATGTTCGGATCCCAACCCCTGGTCCTGTGGGTGTGAACCCAGTTGTCAAGAGGACGTTTGAAGATGTTCTTAGTTAAGGTGAGACCACACTGAGTGGTGGACCTTAATCCAGTGCGGTGGAAGTCCTTCTCAGCAAAGGAACCCACGGGGAACAGCCAGAAGCTGGAAGCCAGTGGGACCAGAAGAGACAGGAGAAGATGCTGCCCTGTGCACTGCCATGACAGAAAAGCCAAGGACCAAGGATCGCCCGCAGCCAGCCCCAGAGTGCCAGTCTTCGTGGAGAAAACATTGTCTTCCTGATACCTCAATTTTGGACTTCTCTAGTCTCAAAACTGTGAGCCAGAAAATTCCCATTGTTTAAGCTAACTCATTGTGATATTTTATTTTAGCAGCAGGGAAACTTATAAACCACTGCCTTATGCCAGGAAACCCTTAGGTCTCAATCAAATGTTTATTCAGGTACTTGAGCACATTCTGTGCAGTTTCTTGGTTCTGTCTTATCTGCTGGCACCTTTTTGTTATCTGTTCAGATAGGATGCCCATTTGACCAAGATTTTAAATAAAACTGCTCAATACTCTAGCATATAACATTGGCTTTATCACCTGAAAATCACATTTGCATTATAGAGCTCCCTCTTTTGTCAGCAAAACACAATAACTCCAGGGAATTTTTCATTAATAACTTCATTTTCTAAAATTTTTTTTATTATGGTAACATATATATAACATAAAATTTGTCAATTTAACCCTGTTTATGTGTACAATTCAATGGCATTAATTACATATACAATGTGCTACCATCAACACCATCCATTATGAAAACTTTTTCATCATGCAAAACAGAAATAATCAATAATTCCCCATTTCCCCCTCCCCTTCCCTCAAGCCCCTGGTAACCTGTAATCTACTCTGTGTAGAATTTGCTTCTTCTAGATATTTCATATAAGTGGAATTATACAATACTTATCTTGTGTCTGGCTTATTTCACTTAGTATGCTGTTTTCAAGGTCCATGCATATTGTAGCATGTATCAGAACTTCATTCCTTTTCATGGCCGAATAATATTCCATTGTGTGTATATATTACTTTTTCTTTACCCATCATCTGTTGATGGATACTTGGGTTGCTTCCACTTGCTGGCTATTGTGGATAAGGGCACCATGAATACCAGTATAAAAGTAGCCATTTGAGTCCCTGCTTTTATTTCTTTTAGGTATATACCTAGGGGTGGAATTGTCAGGTCACATGGTAATTCTATGCTTAATTTTTTTTGAAGAACTGCCGAATGGTTTTTGGCTGCATTTTACATTCCCATCAGCAAAGCACAAGGGTTCCAAATTCCCCACATCCTCACCAACACTTATTTGTCATTTAAAAAATAACAGCCATGCTAATGGGCATGAAATGGTATTTCATTGTGGTTTTGATTTGCATTTCTCCAAGAACTAATAATGCTGAGCATCTTTTCATGTGCTTATTGGCCATTTGTATATTTCTTTAGAGAAATGTCTGGTTAAGTCTTTTGCCCATTTTTAAGTTGGGTTGTCTTTTGTTGTTGAGTCATAGTAGTACTTCATCAGTAATTTCTTTAAAGGACTGATTGGAATAATTGATATTTAAGACAGAGACTCCAAAATCATCACAGGAGTCATTTATCCCCTCGGTTTTTAAACCCCATCCTTACTCAGTCAGAGTACTAGAATGCCACCTACTTGGTAGCTCTCCTGTATCTACCCAGTTCATAGAAGGGCAGATGAACACAATATTTTTCATGTTGCTGAGTGGCCCTCATATAATAAACTATATAGTGTATACTTTATATAAATCATTAGAAAAAAATTTCCTCTCCTGATAAAGTTATGCTTCCTTTTATAATACAGGGATATTATATAGCCTATTATATTTTCCTTTTTATTTTGTTTCCTAAAAATCACAGAAGTAAATTTTCACTAAATTTTATAAAATATTTATAAACTCAGGTTTTTCATATCATTCTTAACTACTCTCTCAGTCTCTTGTATTATATACTTTATATAAAATTTTAAGGAATCATGTAATTTTTTCTTGAAGCAAGTACTCAATAATACTCATTACCTCTTCAGAAAGAAAAACAAATGGTTTCAATGTTATTTACTCTTTTAGGACAAGGTGATTTCTTTATGAGATTGAATAAACAAGTCGTGAGTGTAGACCACGAGCTCAAATCTAGGCTTTCACATTTGTAGGAGATAAAAAAACTAAAGTATAAAAATAATCGTTATCATTTACTATTTACTAAATTCAGGTACTCGTCTAATCCATTTACATGTAATAACTCATTTAACCTTCACAGAGATATAATAAGATGAGATCTGTTTCCTCATCTTACAGTTAGTGAGCAGTAGAGCATGACTCACCTCCAGGAAGTCTGACCTACGGCCCATGCTCCAGCCCCTACTGAATACTGCCTCTGCAGTAGAAAGCACATTCTGTATTCCAAGCTCCAAGGGGCTTCTAGTGCAAGTAGAAGTGACTGATTAACAGACAACGCTACAATTTAGTGCCTGATTAAATTGCGTGGTGCAGATTTGGAGTGCCGTAAGTGGATCAAGGAAAAAAATAACAATAACTTATTATTGACTGCTTATATGTTATAGAAACTGTGCAAAATGCTTTATGTTCATTGTATTCTTCCCAGCAATCTTAAAAGTAGCATTTATCATTCCCATTTTATAGGTGAGTAAGCAGAGACTTGGAAGTTAAGCATCTTATCCAAAATAATAAGCAGTGCTGATAGAGATTATTTATTTTGTCCTGCAATATTTAGAAAAGGTGGTTTATTGGAGCTAGTAGGACTTATTTGCAACCTTAAAAAAATTGTATTCTTACAAACCACCAAGAAAAAGGCAAACATCAAAAAGAAAAATGAGCAAAAGATATGAAGATAATCTATAAAATTCAGTCTTTAGAAGTATTAAAAATGCACAATTCACCAATAATTATTACTTATTAAAATAATAAAATGCATTCCCACAATCAGATTGATAAACCCTTGAAAATAGCCACTTAAGGGTATGAGGACAATTTGGCATTATGTATTACAAGTACACATTACTTTAACCCAACTATTCTACTTTTATAAATTGGTCCTCAGAAAAACAAATGTGCAGAGACACTTCTAGGACAGTTTTATTACGGTATTATTTGTAATACTGCAA
>JAQZBX010052644.1:0-19077 GCA_029593785.1 Cabassous unicinctus | reverse complement strand
GGAAAAAGAAAATTACAGACCATTATCTCTAATGAATAAAAATGCAAACATCCTCAACAAAATACTTGCAAACAGAATCCAAAAGCATATTAAAAGAATTTTATACCACAATCAAGTGGGTTTTATCCCAGGTTTGTAAGGGAGGTTCAACACAAGAAAATCAATTGGTGTAATAAGCCACATTGATAAGTTGAAGAAGAAAAATCACATGATCCTCTCAACTGATGCAGAAAAGGCATTTGACAAAATGCAGCATCTTTCTTGATAAAAACACTCCAAAGGATAGAGATGGAAATACTTTCTCAATATAGTAAAATGTGTATATGAAAAATGTACAGCTAGCAAACATCTCTGTAGGAAATGGAAAACATCTCAATGATGAAAGACTGAAAGCTTTCCTGCTGAGATCAGGAACAAGACAAGTATGCCAACTGTCACCATTGTTATTCAATATTGTGCTAGAAGTTCTAGCTAGAGCAATAAGCCTAGATGAATAAATAAGAGGCACTTATATAGAAAGGAAGAAGTAAAACTTTTACTACTTGCTGAATATATGATCCCATTTCTAGAAAATCAAGAAAAATTTGCAATAAAGCTATTAGAAAAAGCAAAGTGGCAGGATACAAGATTAATATGAAAAAGCATTATGTTTCTATACACTACTGATGAGTAATCTGAGGAGGAAATCAGAAAAAAATTCCATTTATAAAAGTGACTAAAAAATAAAATATTTAGCAATAAACTTAACCGAGTACATAAAGGGCCTGTATTCAGAAAACTACAAAACTTGCTAAGAGAAACTAAAGAAGACTGAAATAAATACAAGGGCATTCTGTGTTCATGGACTGGAAGACTAAATATTGTTAAAATGTCAATTTTACCCAAACTTATTTACAGATTCAATGAAATCCCAATAAAAATTCCAACAGCCCTTTTTTTCAGAAATGGAAATGCAAATTATCAAATTTATATGGAAGGGAAAGGTCCCAAATACCCAAAAAAGACATTAAAAAGCCAAGGAAGATGGCGCATGCTAGATTCCTTACTTTAAAGCATATTAATTAGCTACAGTGGTTAAAAAATAAAACAAAACCATTATGGTACTGACATAAGGACAGACAGATTGACAAATGGAACTGAAATGAAAATTCAGAACTAGACCCTCACATCTACAGTCAAGTGATTTTTGACAAGGCTGTCAAGCCCTCCCAACTGGGCCAGAACAGTGTATTCAACAAATAGTTCTGGGAAATCTGGATATCCATATCCAAAAGAAAGAAAGAAGACCCCTATCTCTCACATTATACAAAAAGCAACTCAAAATGGATCAAGGACCTAAATATAAAAGTGATAACCATAAAACTCCTACAAGAAAATGTAGGAAAACATCTTCAAGATCGTGGTAGTTGATATAGTTTCTTAAACCTTACACCCAAAGCACAAGAAACAAAAGAATACAGAGATAAATGGATCTCCTCAAAATTAAACACTTTTGCACCTCAAAGGACTTTGTCAAAAGGTTGAAAAGGCAGCCAACTCAATGGGAGAAATTATGTGGCAATCACATATTCGATAAGGGTTTAATATCCATGATATACAAAGAGATCATAAAATTCAACAATAAAAAGACAAACTATCCGATTAAAAAATGAGCAAAAGACTTGAATAGAAAATTGTCCAAAGAAGAAAAACAAATGGTGAAAAAACACATGAAAAATTGTTCAACATCATTAACGATTAGGGAAATGTAAATCAAAACTACAAGATATTATTTCACATGTATTAGAATGGCCACTATTAAAAAGTCAGAAAACTGTAAATGTTGACGAAGATATGGAGAGATAGGAATGCTTAGTCACTGTTGGTGGGAATGTAGGATGATACAGCCACTGTGGAGGACTGCTTGGCAGTTCCTAAGGAAGTTGAATATAGACGTGCCACGTGACCTGGCAATACCACTACTGAGTATATACCCAGAACACCTGAAAGTAGAATAGACATCTGCACACCTATGTTCATTGCAGCATTATTCACGATTGCCAAAAGTTGGAAATAACTCAGGTGTCCATCTACTGATGAATGGATAAACAAATTGTGGTGTATACACATGATGGAATATTATGCAGTGGCAAAAAAAAATAAATGAAGTCATGAAACTTATGACAACATGGACAAATTTGGAAGATATTACATTGAGTGAAGCAAGCCAGACACCAAAGGAAAATGCCTTTTGATTGTGCTATTATGAACTAAAATATTGTGTAAATTCATGGAGGTAATAATTAGAATATAGATCACCAGAAAATAGAATGAGGGTAGAGAACGGAAACCTGAGGGTTAATCTGTTCAGAATTGGTGAAAAGATTGTAAATATTTGGAAATGAATGGAAATGGTGAGAGAACATCATGGTGTTTGTAACTAGCAGAGCTATTATATGGGTATGACAGTATTTGAAAGGGAAAGTCTAAGGACATGTATAATATTAGAAGGAAAGCGAAAACATGTAACATGGGACTGTTTAACAGTGAAACCTCATGTGAAATATGAATATGGGTGATATTGCATATATAAGACTGTTTTTACAAAATATAAATACAAATAAGCTAGAGAGAAACAGAAGGGCAGCTATGTATGGCAGGGGAGGCATAGAGAGATTGAGAGGTGATGGTTTTTTTTGGTTTGTTTGTTTTTTGTTTATTATTATTATTGGAATATCATTATTCCAATAATAATAATAATGCTCTAATAATGATTGAAGTGGTGAATGCACAACTATGTGATTATACCAAAAACCATTGATTGTACACTTTCTATGGATTTATGCTTTATTAATATGTATCAATAAAATTGATTAAAAAATAATGTATCTGAGGAAGTCAAGAAACTTGGTGGGTGAATCACATATTTTATTTTTCCTCATTTTCTGAAAAAAAAATTTGCTGTGATTGAAATGATTCCTGTATATTTTAAATTATAATACTAGTTTCATTGTATGTTATTGTTTAATGATGATTTTAGATCTTAAGTAATTTCTGATGGTCAGTTTTATTTAATATATTAGTTATTTTGTATGATATTCAGCATTGAAGATTAGGGCTGATTCATAAAACATCATTAGTTTACCTTATACTCAAAGCATTTTTCAATGTAGCTGCATGCCCATCGTTACAACCTTCACAGCCATCTTCAATATTATCTCATTTCTTAAAACAAATTAAAATGCATATGTTAGATTTTTTCTAGAGAGGGAAAATATCTGTTCACATGAAAAACAATTATAGTTGTTTCCTGTGGACATTAGTTCCCAGATTTATTGCAATGTGTGTCATTTTGATGTATCTCAGTGAAGACACTGGTCAGCTTCCAGCAATATTCAGTGGGATTTAAATTAATAACTAACTGATGAGCTGATATTTAAAAACAGATGGGACTCAAATCTAGCACAAGAGAATATTCAACACTAGAATTCAAGATTAGCTGTGAAGGGAATCATTGGGCATGGATTTTTTAACTATCTTAAAAATCCAACAGATTTATACTACAAAATTGAAATTGTGTGAAAATATGATAACTGATTACTAATATAGCTAAGTATCCAATAGTAAAGCACTTCAGAAGGCTGGAAAGTAAAATGGTCATCTCTCCTCCAACAGAAACCAGAAAATATGTCTTCCAATATTAATAAAAACATAATTGTTGGCTACGCAAATACTTCTCACCATTTTTATTAATAATTTTCAAATATGTAATCAAATTTAATAAAAATCATTAGCTTCCTAAACAATACATATTTTCATGTTTTTATAGAAATACAATAATATTCTTGAGGCTAAGACACTTGAATATTTTTATGAAAATATAAATCTATGCATGCTTGGATTAAAATTTTCTGCTAGTAATTTTTATATCAAACTAAGTGAAATAATGCATGTTAGGAAAAATATGTGAGAAAACAATCCACTCATTCATTTTTTCAAAAAGGGCTTGCTGAGGAGTTACTATATGGAAGGCTTTGTGATAGAGGAAACACAAATATTATAAAATATTCTTATTAATGTCCAAAGCTATCAAAACAAAACATCTAGAACTAATCTTATTTCAGAATTCGGAAGAAAATTCTGAATGTTTTCAGACATTCTTTGACTAATGCTTTGGATAATTCAATAGAAACATTTTTAAGAAAAATGGTTAGCTTTACATATGAAAGAAAATATTAATCAACCTCATTTAGTGGTAGGTGTGGGATGGACAACCTGCTCCCCTTTAGTAACTGTGTCCCAACATGAGCATTTGCTTACACTGATCTCATGGTTCTATATTAGGAGAACAGTTTCCACAGCTTTGCAGCAATTTTTGCATTATCTTAATACTTCAGGATAGGCTATGCATCAAGTAACACCCTTTCTTAAGCCTATGATTTCAATATTTATGAGTTAATTTGAATTCCATGTCTTACTGATGCTAGGATGTAGGAAAAATGTTAACCTTATTTTAGGCATAACTAATTATTTTGAAAAGCTCAGTTGATTCTTTCTCCCCTTACTTAAACACGTTAATGACTAAATGCTGAATAGGTAAAGAATCCATAAAAAATATTTCAAATATCCTGAAGTTTATTTTCATTTCCAGGCCACCATTTGATGCTATCTAAGACTATCATTATGCTCCTTGTCAGTATGATTCTTTGATGGTAAAATTAATTATGTATAATTCCTAGAAATAGTTTCAAGAAAATAATAAGACACTATTGGTCCTTTGGGGATTTTAATCATTTAATCTCATTAATCAGAGATCTGTTTTTTTTGTTGTTGGTGGTGGTTTTCCACAACTTGTAGAAACAATCTTGCTTCATTTCTGCATCTATTTTGTTTTGATTTTTCCCATTCATGAGTTTCATTTGACAGAGTTTTGTTATCCATGATATTTCTTAAAAAAATTGTGTCAGAAGGGGAATTACTTAGGTCTTCCCCCTCTTCATGCAAGGAAGGAAAGAAGGAAGGAAGGAAGAGCAAAGAGAGAAAGAAGGAGGGAAAGATAAAAATTAAAAGGATCATGCCCTGTACTTTGGGCCATTGGTGCAGTTTGCAGACATCTACGATGTGTTATTTGGGAGGTTCTATACGGCCCTTCCAAACACACCTCCCCATTACACACCCGTCAGAAAGTCTCTCTTCTTGGCCTTGCCTATGCAAAGTGTATTTGTGCTCTCTCCAGAGCGTGCAGGAGTATTCATCAAGTGGGGTCAAAATCCAGTTCAGGCTCTGCTCCCCGAATGCCTGAGAATGGGACTGCCTCAGCCTGGAACAGGGACTCCATGTGAACAAGGCTTTCTGGCCATGCCCTTGAGGCTTAGGGTCTGATCCTACCTGCTCCATCTACTTGGTGCTCATGCTTCTCCATCATTTGGGCCTCAATTTTCCACAACTAGAATAACTATTGGGGTTCAGCGGGAGAAAACTAGGACAATCCATTAGAATGCATTGCAAAACTACACGTGTTTCCCTTTTGACTAGAGGAATGTGTGTAGAATTCTATACTGACATTGTTTCCACTGGGGAGGTATGTCTGGGTGTCAGGAGCCATATGGTTACTTTCAACACGTCCATTTTGCATTTCATTCCAAATGCATTTGTTTAACACATATAAGATAAATATATAATTTATCTTCAAAAAAGCCAAAATGATAGTAACATAATTTTTAAAATATCTAAATCTATTTCATCATGTTTTTGGATGTGTAAAATACTTATATTAAAATTACATTCAAAAATAAAATTAAAAAAGTAAAATGTTATGAAACAAAGCAAAATTTTTAAATTCTTCTTACATTGATGATTCCAATATTCAAACATTACAGTAGTAGGACAATTAGTATTGATTAATGTTCACATTAACATTTGTTAACCATTTCTGTCTGTAAATATCATGCCACTGGCATTTTTCTAAAGAATGTATTATTTTGAATATCACCTTATTGTTTAAAAATGTTTATAAACTTGATTTCAATCTTCTTCAAGTTGTATTTTTGAAACGGGTAATGAATTTTGACACTTATCATTGATGGTTTTCTGTAGATCACACTTGTTTTAATTAATATAATATCTGTAGAATTCCAAAGGTAACTGATAATCTCAGATTAAGCTCTGCTCAATAGAAGATATTTTCAATTCTATATTTGATATTGCAATTTGCATATATTTCAGCCCAAGTATTTTCACTGGCAATGTTTTTCTTTCCCTCATCTAGTTTTCTTTACTTTGAACATATTTTTACCCATAAAGCTCATCAATAAAATGTTTCTATGATTTTTTCCTTATTTTAGTGACAGTTTCAAAATATTTCTTTATTCTGTTAATATAGTGAGATAGATATATCGATTGACTTTCAAATATTAAATCAACCCTGCATTCTTGGACAAAATGTACTACTCTTTTGTAAATTGCTAGAATTCACTTTTTAATATGGTATTAAATAATTTTTATATGTTTGTGAGGAATATTGTTCTGTAGTTTTAAAATACCTTATCCAGTTTTGATTTTTAAGGCAATGTTTTTCTCTTTTACAGACCTGGGAATTTTTCTCTCCTCCTCCATTTTCTGAGAGAGATTTTTGATTTATTTCTTAGCTATTTGATAGGGCACACCAGTGCCAGTAGTCACTATCATTCTTTCTGGGAAGGTTTTTAATTACACATAAACTTCTTTAAGAACATAAGGCTATTTAGATGTTATATTTCCTCTTGTATCTCTTTTAATAACTCATGTCTTTAAGGGACAATTTTCCCATTTTGTATATGAATTCCAATTCATTGTCATATGTTGTTCATGATATTCCCTCATTATCTTTTTAATAATTTTAGGAATTGTAGTACTGTCCCTTCTTCTTTCCTGATATTGGCAATTTGTGTTTCTGCTCTCCCCTTGAATCTCATTAGAGTGGAATCAATTTTATTAAAAGTTTAAAAGAAACTGTTTCTGTCTTTATTGCTATTTTTCTATTGTTTATCAGCTTTTATTTCATTAATTTCCACTCTTAGCTTCATATTTCTTTCATCAATATTTTCTGATTTACAGTGTTATATATAGTTCATGTACGTATTTGGCTAAATGTGCCAGATGTGTACTGAGATGCTACTTTAAATGTTATTGTTATGTAAAACCTGTTTTTAATTGGCATTGCTAGTATATAGACATGCAATTGGTTTTTACTGTGGCCTTAACCCTCACAACATTCTACATTCATTTATTTATTTTTTCTAGTAGTGGCTGTCATCGTCTTATTAGTTATCTATTTTTTGCTTTGATTTTCTCTTTCCCTCTCTTCTTTGGATTAATTTTAAATTATTTTGGAATTATATCCTCTATTGGCATGTAAACTATACCTCTTCGTTTAAATTTTTCAATGCTTGTTTGAGGGTTTAAAACACAAAATTGTGAAAGGTATCAGAGTGTACTTTCAAATGAAACCATTTGATAAATAATATAATAGTATACTCCCTTTTCCACACCTTACCATATGTAGGTATTATTGTCATTTATTTTACTTCTATATATGTTTTACATTCCATAATACAGTGCTTATATATTTGTTTTTTATTGTCAATTATCTATTGAAGCATTTTATTATGGAAGTATTCAAATATTGGTGAAAAATTCTACACTGAATTCCTCTAAATAAACCACCTAGATTCTATCATATATAATTTACTATATTTGTTTTATGACATATCTATTCCCTTGTTTGTTTATCTGCCCATCCAAATATACTTTTTATTTTTGATGCATTTCAAATCATGTTGCAGACTACAAGACATTTCCTCCAAGACACTTCAGTAGTTCAATATTGGTTTACAGATAGTTTCTTTTGAGTTAAATTTATATAAAATTTTGCACACTTCTAAAGGATACATTTGCTGAAATGCGTTTATCTGTGGAACTCAAATCTCTATTAAGATATAAAGTATTGTTATCATCACAGAAATTTACTTCATGTTTTTTACCATTCCCCATTCCCCAGATGCATATACTTTTCCAATTATAGATTAGCTTTTCCCTAAATAGCCAATTAACTTTTAAGGAAATCATTCATATAAAAATGAAACAATACATTTTAAATTTACAGACACATACTGAATTTCAGGTGTTTTTTATTTCATCATGTAGATCCAAATTTCTCTCTGGTATCATTTACTTTCATCCTAAAGAACTTCATTAACATTTTTATTGTACACGAATTCTGGCAAAAAATCCTCTCAGCTTTTGTTTGTCTGAAAATATCTTCCTTTCATCTTTATTTTTGGATGATATTTTAGTAGGTATAGAATTCTGGGTGACAAATTTTTTCATCATCTTAGCACTTTAAAAATATTGATTTATTGCCTTCTGTATTGCCTTGTTTTTCATGAAAAGTTAGGAGTAATTCTTACCTTTATTCTTTTATGTAGAATATGCCATTTTTTCATATCTGGTTGCTTGTAAAATTTTCTTTTTACACTGTTTTTCACCAATGTTATTGTGGTTTTTCTTGTTTTATCCTTCTTGGATCTCTTGAGATTCTTGGATTTTTGGATTTATAGTTTTAATAAAACTTGGAAACATATTTTGCTATTACATTTTCAAATATTTGTTGAGTCCCTGCTTTTCTGCATTGAATCCAATTGCATATATGTTAAATACTTCGTCATTGTTTTACAGCTCATTGAAGCTCTGCTTACTTTTTTCAGTCTGTTTTCGTTCTGCATTTCAGTTTGCATGGTTTCTATTGTAAGTCTTCAGGTTAACTAATATTTCCTTCTGCGGAGTCTAATAAGTCCTTAGTCAATGGATTTTATTTAAATTTCAGAAGTATTTGCCAGCTCTAGGGATTTATTTGGTTCTTTTTAAATGTCTCTACTTGTACCTTCACTTTTATTTTTAAGAGATATTTAAAGCCTTCATCTCTTAATTCCAGCATTTTTAACATTGCTGTGTTTATTTCTATTCACTACATTAATTTCTCGTTATGTGATATATTTTCCTGCTTTTTTGTATTGCTAGTAATTTATATTGGATACTAGACAAAATATTGTTTCTATTTTGTTACTTTTCTATAAAATGTTTGTTTTTCTGTTTGTTTTCTGTCAGGAAGTTTTGGACGTTTATTTCTTTATTTACTTTGAGGCACTTCAGAAAAAGAGTGAGGATTACTTTATCAGGTATTAAAGACTATATTAAATTATAGTAATTAAGACAATGTGGTATTACAGACAGAATGGAATAGAAAACCTAGAAACACAGAGATATAGAACTTTGATGTTTGTCAGAGGTGTCTCTTTGGGGAAAGATGGGCCTCTTCAACAAAGGGAGTTATAAAAACTCTCCATAGGGGAAAAAAATAAATCATATTGCAACATCACACCATACACAAAAGGTACTTCTAGGTATGAAGAACTTAAAATTTTAAAGTAAAACTTTTAAACATTTAGAAGAAAATTGATAGATGGAAGAAATTCTTAAAATAACATAAAACATGGTAATCATTAAAGGGAAAATTCATAAAATCTTACTGCAATAAATTACAATTCAAACATTAAAATATGTCCAAAGCTACTAGGCAATACAGAGACCTCATATGACTTTAAAGAATATAGTTTGTGGAATGATTAAGACACTGCATACTGTGGCATCAAGACTTTATTTATTACAACTACTTTCCAGCTGACATCAGTAAAGCATCTTTTATTATGATGATTTATTTTGAGCGAAGGATGCATTTTTCTCTTTGCAAAAGGTACTCTATGAATTTTGTTGCCCCAGTTGCAAAGAATAGCAGTCAGAATGCAGAGGGTTGAGAATTGGACATCTGCAAAAGTGAAGGAAAATAAGCAAGGACAATTTGGATAAGCTTAATTGTAAAGGGAAGAGTGTATAAGAATGAGAAGGATGCTTTTTATTTTATGTTTTTGTTTTGTTTTAAATGGGAGTATACATATTTGCTAAATTAAAAGAGTTATACAGAGGGTAAAATGAAAGATAGGTATAAATATGGTTTGAATGCAAAAGCAGAATTTCTTTAGTGGAGGAGAGGAAGGAATCTACAGCACTAGACAGGAAGGTGACAGTAATAGGGCCAAAATAAATGAACATATCTGGGCAGGTGGTATTGAAAGGCAATTGGGACTTTCATGATCTAATAAAATTTCTTTTGAGATTTGAATCAGGGAGTAATTTAGTAAGAAGAATGAGAAAATAACTGAAAGGTTAAAGAACCATTGAGGAGATTGGGAGAGAGCTAAATTGTCACAGGGAAGAATTGCTGTGCTGAGCATGGAGAGGCTGGGCTTGAAATGGCAGCAGTTCCCACAATTTTAGGATGTGGCCCGTCTGCACGTAGCATCTGTGTGGATGGGCTGGCTGGTAGTCCCATGGCTGCCCTGCCGTTTAATAAGGGCATATTCACAGTCGAGAGGAGGGATGTGATACATATGCTTTCTTTGCACAGCTACTTGGAAAAGGAAAAGGGGTCTTATCCTTGAGCCTGAATATTTTGAACTCTTGTTTTTCACTAAAAAATTCGTAAACCCTACCCAAATAAAAAATACACAATTTTGTTTCCCCAGTGGTCTTTGACTGGTTGGATCAAAAACATATGTTACATTTATAACCAAAACAAACAAAAAATAAGAAAACAATAAATCCAAGCAAACTTAATCAAGGAGATGCACTCACAACATTATGACAATATGTAAATTTGATGAATATAAAATAATGAAGCATGCATATAAATAACTTCTTTTCAGAACATTTTTACCACAAAAGTAATCAATTACAGCATTATTTTAAACTATAATTTTTTTATTACTAGAATCATGGAACAAAAATGACCAATCTACTCTGATAATTATAAAGTACTCTAAGACTTTATCATTGTGGCTCTATTGGAGGATGATTTTTATGTGGGATCAATGGAACAGATTCCAAGGGGCAACAGTGAAGGAGAATTGTCTTCAATTCTTACGCCTCTTATGATTTACTGGAACTTTCAAATACCTGAATCTATACAATGATCTCTAAGAAAGGAACAGAATGTTAGCCATCTGCTTTTGAGCACTTTGTGATTTGTTGTGCGAAATTCCTTAAGTAGCTTTTAGCAAACAAGATTATTTTGTTTGTCTGTAACTCATTTCTATATATTTCTCTCAGTTGAGTTAATTTTGAGGAAATACATTGAGTTGAAAATGCTGTTTTTATACTTTTCCTCTTTTTATTTAGTAGTAATGGTATGACCTTCATATTCTCTAGTTTGCTCAATGGACAATATATTTTGTCATACTGTTTTTTTCAAGTAATTTGAAAATTATTCATTTGGTCTTTCAAAATTGTTTTGTTATGAAATCAGTGTATTCATTTGACAAATATTACCCAATTACCTACGTGTCAGACCCTCGGCAGAAACTTTTCCTTTTCTCATTAAATCCACAATGTGAATGTATGGGCATAAGTAAAGAAGTAACAAAATGTTTGTTAAAATATGATTAGTACTTTAAGAGTGGAAGCATATGTGCTATGGAAACACGGAGATGGGCCATATAATCTTCTCAGGGTGGGGGGAAGCAAAGTGATCCTTTACTAGGACATTTCCTCCTGAAAACTAGGTCTGTGTTGAGAGCTGCTTAATGATAATAGATACTTTGGGAGAGACAGTGTTCAAAGAGAAAGGATGGCAGTATTGAGCAGGAGGGGAAATGGTAAAGAGATGGAATTAGAAAGTTACATAGAATCCAGTTAGTGAGAAGATTTTTAATCATCTCAAGAAACTTGAATGCTTTCCTAATGATAATGTAAAACCACGGATGGATTTTTTTTTTTACCTTTAAAGATGATTACTTGTTTTGGCTTCCTCGTGTCTCTGACCCTCACTCTTCTGGGAGTTGATAAACAGGGTCCTGGTTTGCTGTGCCTCAAAGCAGGTCCCCACGGCAGGCTCTCCCATGAATCGGTTTTAAGTAGGGGAGTAAAATGAATAGATTTGTATTTGAAGTTCAGTAGTAATGGGGGTAGAATTTTTTTGATGATTTTATTGTCAAACTATTTCTGGCCCTCTCTTCTGGTACTGGTCCTGGGAGAGAATTACATCATCTAACTTAATTTGGGGTGGCAGTGACTGTGTATTGCTTCTTAAATCAGAAGGTTAAATTATCCTGTGGTTCTACTATCTCTTTTTCCCCTTTGTTACAGAAAGAACCCACCTTATCAGTCTTCGCCCCGCATGAAGGAATGTAGCAGAAACATCTGCTGTGATAGTGTCAAAGGTGTGAAATGATGATGGTCAGGGCTCATGAAGTCAGGGTAGAAATGGTTTAGATAGAATACATTTTATTACATACAATGTAATACAGAGAAACAAATCTAAAATATTGTAAGTCGAAGAGAGAGGGCTAGTGATTGATGGAATGTAGAAAAGTGAGGGAATACTGACAAATTTCTGGGTTGAGATACTAAGTGAGCAGTAGAAGAACCATGACTTAGGAATAAAGGAGGAGGAATAGGCTGAATGGGGGAGAAAAGATGACTTCCAGTCATGCTGTTCCACCCACATCCTATGTCTTGAATTTCTACTTGCGTTTCCTTGTCTGCAATATGCTTTCTCCAATAGTCACAAATCGTGCTTTCTCACTGCTTTCAGGTCTCTGCTTAATGGCAAAGCCTTAGAGATGCGTTTCTGATTGCCCAGTTTAAAGCACAGCCTCAACTCTTCTTTTCATGACACAATAGCATGTGGCACAGAGTGATGCTATTCAACAGAATATAATGTGAGCACATGTAAAATTTTAACTTTGATAGCAGCCCCATTAAAAGAGTAAAAGTAGGTAGCAATGATTTTAAAATGTATTCTATCTAAACCATTATATCCAAGCTATTTTGATATATAATCAATTTAAAGTTATTGAATATATTGATTTTTTTTTAGGTACTAAATCTCAATTTAGTTTAGCTGCATTTTAGTTCCTTAACTGCCATACATGACTAGAATCTACCATATTGTGCAGCACAGAATAAAATATTAAACTCTCCTTTGTTTGTTGACTGTTTACCCCACTAGTGTGTAATTTCCTTTTGTTCACCAGTACCTAAAAGGGTGCCTGGAATGCAACAAGCATGAAATATTTATTGAATTATTAATTGAGTAAGTTGAGAACTCAAGAAATAGGACAAGGCCAGACCTACGGGAGTCATCATCAGAGAGGTGGTAACTGAACCCACAGGGGAGAATGAGTTTACCGAGGGTGCTCAATGAATGGCGAAATGCGCTTCAGGTAAGGAACTGAATAAAAGCATTTTTTCAAAAACTTTGCTTGTGTACTCCTACAAGAATTTTTTAAAACAAAACATATCTCATACATTTTACATTGGCCTCTAAAATTATCTACATTCAGTTATAAGTGATATAATTTTTAGTATATTATAAATATTCACATTAAAATTTTAGAAGAAATAGCTCCAATGAAAATTAAATACTATAGCTATTTGATATTCACCAGCATTAATTTTAAAAATGCTTGAGCAGATTTTTTTCACAGATACTGAAATATCAACCAATATTCTTCTTGAACTTCTGTTTCCATTCCTCATTGAATTTTATCCTCATATTGAAAATAAATCACATTGTTAAAAATGAGTTTTTAAAAATTTAGTTTGAGTAGATGACAAAAATATACAATGCAACCTATGTTTTCTTGACAGAGCTTTAAAGATGTAAGGAGGGACTCAAAAAGAACTTTGGTCCCCAAACTGGTGAAGGGTGGAACCTTGTTGAATTATGTAATTCACAACCTTCTCCTGGGGGAGGAGGGGTAGCATTCCTGATAAAATGCTCAAGCAAGACATATTTGGGGAAACTTGTTACCCACATATCCAATTGACTATTGCTGCTAGTTAGTCAAGAGTCTAAATATTCTATCATGAAAATTTTTATCTTCCCTTATAAAATGTTTCTAACAATAGTGAATACTTGAGTTAGCCTACTCAGGGAATTTCCCCATACATTCTAAACAGAAATAAACTTTATTTCATAAAGTCTGTGGGCCTGGCTCTTTTATAATGCAAATCCATCCTTATTTCAGATGTTTTAGCAACCTAATTTTAAGGAGAGTTATTATTTACACATACTTAAACTTCCTGGTTGTATATGGTCAACAAATTCTGTGTAATGTATTAACAAACTACTAAGTGCAGAGAAATAAATTCTTTCTGGAGACTTTGCAAAGCTCCTACAGTCATTTATTCTATCACTTTATCTTGCCAAAAATATTTTTGACTGCCCTCATCCATGTTAAGAGCGGGAACCAACACTAATTCACTTTACCTCCAGCAGGTTTCATCTGCAGAACCTTTAACTGTGGTGGCATTGTGGGGTTCTTTTCTTTTTTTTTTTTGAGGAAAAATTTGCAAATGCGCATTGACAACTTTCTATCTTCAGTCTTTATTTAAATGTTTGCTTGACATTTATTTATTGGAACAGATACCACTGCTTTTTTAATCAAGAAAAGTGTTTTTATAAACAGATTCATTACAAATTCATTTACTTTGGCAAAGCAAAGCCAACATTTTGGGGGGGAAATGCCAAGTTTTGCAATTTTCTATAGTTGTTTTCCCTAGTTTTCTTTGGTGAGTTTCAAGACTATGTAATTTCAGAAGGCAAACAAAAGTGTTTCCATTTAGGAGAATATGCTTGATGCCCAGTAAATAGGACAATGCTGTGCATTGGCTTTACAGCTGCCTTGACTGCTGACTCAATTGCCTCTAGAACTCTCCTACCACAAATGGCGAGGATGTTGCTTCACTCCAATGCCCAGCCACCACCTCAATCCGAGGAGCTTCTACCTGAGGGGGCAGTGCCAATTCATTTCTCCAGTTACATGAGGGCTTACATGTCCTTATATCACATTTCTGATTTACTTTTGTGGTGGTTTTCTGCCCTTTGTGAATCAGGTCCCTGACAGTCTGGCCACCCCATAATGCAACTCTTCTTTTAATCTGAACTTCCAACATTGACAGGTCTGGCTCACTCATTTGCAGGCATGATCATCAGAATGATGGCTTCCATTTGTATATAAGTTGCCTTGTGCAAATTTTAAAAGGATCCACCTCCATCTTTGGATGGACAAATTAGATCATACCAAGTATAGGGCTGGAGAAGAAAAGCGTGCCGAACATCCCCCCTACCCCCCTCTCGGCAGTGCAAAAAACATAATTTTCCAGCCTGCCGTTGGCCATAATCCCTCTTCCCATGCTGCCAGACCATCTACTAGCCCTGGCTTTCTCACTCTTCTTTTCACTATCCCTTTTCCCCAAGGTGAATTTTTTGGTTTATTTTTTCCTCCAACCACTCCTGCTCTTAAAATTTTAATACCAGAGATAGACTGTATTTCTGCTCATGTTATGAAACCCATTGTGGATTCACAAATCTTTCTAATATCTGTCTTTTCAACCCCACTAAAACAAATTTCCATTCCCAAGGAATAATATCATCCCAATTGAGAATGCACGTCTCGGCCATTATGGCAGTAGAGTACGTGTTCTGTCACCCGAGGAATCCACCAAGCCCAGTTTGACTTAGAAACACTTCATCAAGAGCACTGGAACGACTGGTTCCTCCACAACATTCCAACCACTGGAATCTTCTAACTATGCCACGATGACCCTTCCCTACCAGGCACCCTGCCCAGGCACTGACCCCAGCCTCCCTCTGTGCTCACTAGCAATGCTCCCTAGGATACCCTGTTTAATTATATTCCCACATGCTACTTCCTAGTCTGGAGGAGAGGGAGATTCAGGAGAAAGAGTTTCAGTTCACAAAGGTATCTCATCATCTCTTAATTCTTATTGAAGCAAAATCACATAGCTGTCTCTAATTGAAAAATTGATAGAGAAACAAATTTATTCAGTCATTTAGATATTGGGTGACCTAATCAACCAACAAACACAAGGAGAGTGACATGTGCCAGGCAATGTGCTGTGAGCCGGGGTGAATAAGAAGGTGTTGGGAAGTGGAGGTGCAGACTGACTTCCAGAGACAGCTGAGGTTGTGACGAATACAGCCTAGCTAGTGAGGAGTTAGAACGAAGTGGAGGTGCAGACTGACTTCCAGAGATAGCTGAGGTTGTGATGAATACAGCCTCGTTAGTGGGGAGTTAGAGCGACACCTGTGCAAAGACCAGGAAGACAGTTGGAGCCGACAGCACGTTTGGGGACCTGCACCCTAGTTCAAGATGCTGGTGTAGAGTGAGGCCATGGAAACTGGGTGAGGGGGGGACTGGAGTGGGGTGGGAGTGAAAGGGAGCTAGCACCCCAGTCAGTTTCTATTGTTGAATGACCGTAGAAAGATGTGCATGGCTCTTGAAGAGCAGTAACAGCCCAGGCTGTGGCCACAGAAGGAGACAAGCTCATCAGGGCTGTGGGAATTAAGGAGGGCTCCTCTGGAGCTGCAGAGAGAGCAACAGTCCACTTTGTTCAGATGAGGCAGGATGGACCGAAAAGAATTGACTTGGAACCAGAATCCATGCGACCCCCAGAAGCATGACAGCCTGAGCGCTATGCATAGTGTACTGTCTGATTTCAGCATCTTCCAGAAGTCAAACAGGCATATACACCAAAAAGCTTGTTTGAAACCCAAACATGAACATACCAAGATTAGGACAAGAAGACACACATACCAGAAGCCAGCAGTCTAAGCTGAATCTAAGTGGTTTGATACCTAAGTAGTGACTGTGCAGGAAATTGCCAGAGATTCAGACAGGCAATCAGATCTTGGAGGGCAGATGACAATTGCAAGATGCACCCAGTGGACTGTGAGGTGCCTGAATAACCTCAAGGCAAACTTCCTTACTTTCCTCTAGTCTTTGCTTAAATATGGAAACAAAGAGGCTTTCCCTGACCACCCTATTGAATACATTCCCTTATACTGAGTTTTTTTTTATTTCTAATCTATTTATTGCTTTCTAAAATACAGTATGGTTTACTTATTGTGTTTCTTATTTATTGTTTGTGCCTTTCACAAGGGTGGGGTTCTTTGGTCTGTTTATTGATGTTTCACAAGCACTGAAAACAGTGCCTGGCACATTTTACATTCTTACCATATACTTCTTGAATGAAAGAACAAATGAATGACCATTTTCACAGTACACTCATGAAAGTGGAAGAAACGGCTCAGCTAAGTCACTGGCTGGATTCCAGCCATGACAAGCTCCCACGGACTGTCTGGAGGGCTGAAGGGATCACTCATACCTGGGGAGGTGTGAAATGAGGGCACAGATACCAGTAAGGGGAGGAATGTGGTCACCATAGTAGTTTGGGGAGTGTCTGAATGCTTCAGTTTTCTCAGTGACATGGGAACAAAGTCATCAGCTAAGAGCCAGGATGCAAGAAATGTTGCAGGAGTTTGAGATAAGATAGTTGTTAGGAAAATAAACAACCTAGAGAACACAGAGATTCATGCCACGATATCGTACACCTGTCATTAGGTGCTACATCTGTCACTGCTTATGTCATAGTATAGAGAACAATGCTTTGATCCCAGAGGGCCTATTAGGTGGACTGCTGCTGGGACTGAGCACCTGGTAAGCCAGAGGGTCCTCTTGGCCTTACACTGCCTTTGGCATTAAATTAGTTCCTTGCATGGAAGTGATATTATATGGGACCCCATGTCAGTAAATCAGGCATTTTAAATGTCCTTGGAGAGTGATGCTGGGAAGAACAACCTTGTCTGAAGCATGTATTAATTCTGATAAAGACAAATTGCTGGTCAACCAGAGTAGATGGGGGTCTTTTGAACTGACTAACACCCAGGTGTTGCTTGGTCTTCTCAAGAAATGGTGCCATTTTGATGCTTCAGACTCATTCTCTACAATTTTAATGCTGGTTGTGGTACACTGAATTATGTGCTCCAAATTAGACATGTCCTAAGTCTTAAGATGCATTTCTGTGCATGTGAACCCATTGTAAGCAGGATCTCTTGAAGATGTAATGTTAAATTAAGTGGTGGCCCAACTGAATGAGGGTGGGTTTTAAATCGTATTAGTGGAGCCTTCTAAAGAGAAGAAACCAAAGCCAGAAGTCAGAGAAGGCCAAAGTATGAAACCAACATAAGCAGGAACTGGGATAGCAGATGCAAATAGAGAAGGGTCACCATGAAAGGGGAAGAAAGTTGCAAGCCAAGGAAGCCACAGGTCTGTGGTAAGCCAGCACCAAAATGCTACAGACTCGGGAAGAAAGTGTCTCACTAATGCATTGATTTTGGGCTTCTGGTTTCTGAAACCATGAGCAATAAATTTCTGTTGTTAAGCCAACCTATTGTGTGGTATTTGTCATAGCATCTCTGGCAGGATAAGATCCTGGTCAATTAGTATAGCAAGTAGGAGAGCAACCACAATGAGAAGGAGTCTATACTTTTGGGCCTAAGAATAACTGGAAATTGTGTTTATTGCTTATAGGGATGTTAAATATTAATGTAAAATGTTAAACACATTGTTGAAGTGTTTAAGTCTTAAGCACATTAAAAATTTATTTGGCAGTATCTACTACAGCTGAGCATATCTACTCTTAGTTATATACCCAACAGAAATATGGACATAAGTGTAAAAAAAGACATGTATAGAAATGTTGAAAACATAATCACTCATAATAGTGGAAATGGAAAGCAATCAAACTAAACCAGATCCATCAAGGGTTAAATGGATAAATTATTGAACATTCATTCACTAGAATACTGTAAAGTAAAGAATATTAATGAAATACTTCTATGTGCCACAGCATGGATATTGTTTACAGTGAGTTAAGGAAAAGGAGCAAATACACAAGAGTACTTACCATGTGATTCCATTTATAGAAAGCTCAAAGTAGGCAAAAGTTATCTATGGTGCTCAGAATAAAAATATAAGTTACCTGACTGATCACTTCTGGTTGGCTCACAATACTCTAGGTGGTTTTTACACAGATATGGTCACTGTGAAAATACATTAAGCTGTACTATTATGATGGTGTACATTTTATGCATGTATATTACATTTTGTTAAATATTAATTGCAAAGTGTGATTCTC
>JAQZBX010052643.1:0-19078 GCA_029593785.1 Cabassous unicinctus | reverse complement strand
TGTGTCTGTTTCATCTCTTCTCATCCTCCTCCACCAGTCTTCACCAGGATTCGATCCTGAAGACCTCCGATGTAGGAGAGAGGTGTTCTAGCCATCTGCGCCACCTCAGCTCCTGGTTTTCGGAGCTTTCAGAGCATCTCGTCTTGTCTCTCTCCTTTTACGTCATCATCTTGCTGCATGGCTCCCGGGGCCTGGTGGCTCACCAGCACACAGAGCCCGGCAGCCCATGCACCTTCTATATATATATATTTTTATGTTACCGGGAGGTCCTGGGGATCGAACCCAGGTCCCTCCACATGGCAGACGGACGCCCAACCATTTGAGCCACATCCGCCCCCCAAATGTATCAGCATTAATTCAGTTTTTAATGGTAAACCCTTGGCATCTTTCTTAACTTTTTTCTTTTTCCACTCCTTCCTCCTAATTCCATAAATTATGAAACAATGTAGGTTCCACCTCAGCAAGGGCTCACAAACATAGCCTTTCTTTTCAGGCCTGTGTCACCTTCCTCATAAAATTATTTCAACAGCCTCCAAATCGGCCTGATCCTCCACTTTGCTGCCAGGGTTATCTTCCCATAAACAAAGTAGATAACGTCACTCACCTGTCCAAAAACCTCTGTTGACTCTTTTTGGCTGTAGGATTAAGGTCAATTGGATGTGGGAAACCCTTTGCAATCTGTCCCATGCCTCCCATCCCACATGCTCCCTTTGTTCCTTTCCCGGCACTGACCTCCCCACGGTTTTTCAGACATACCAACCCTTTTGCAACTCCACGCCTTTCTGCCTGGAATGCCTCTCTTACCTGGCCAAGTCTTTTTCATCCTTGAGATTTAGGTTAAACATCACTTCTTGGTAAAGCCTTCTCAATTTTCAGAGTTGGTTTTCTGGCCCCTGTTCTGCCAAAATGTTTTCTGCAACTCTGTCATAGCACTTACTTTCCTGTGTTTTAATTTGTGTTTTTTTCTCTGCCTCTCTAATGGGCTACAGCTTTTCAAAGAAAGCACCTGTGTCTTATTTACCTCGAAAAGTACAAAGCTTAGAGGCTGGCATCTAAGGGATACTAAATAAATTTTGCTGAAAGAATGAATAAAAAAGGAGGGAGTTAAATACTTTTATCAGGAACCTGAGCATTTTTGTATATGAGCGTTATGTTTATATGATATTCCTGGTAGACATGAAAATTTAAAAATAGGGGAAATTGTACAGTTCTCATTGTCTATTCCCATATTAGTTCTTTAGGAGAAAGAAACTTTTTTTGGCCCTCAATTCCAGTGGTGTTTGCTCATTTGAATCCCCCTGTACAACAAATGCTTCTGCAGTTTCCACACCAGCTTGTGGCAAGACACTCCAAGGGGTGTGGGAAATTATGACAATGATAAAACTTGTCTTTGTTTCTAAGCCCCCACACAGAAGATTCCCTGGAATCTCAGCATCCCAGACCCCTCCCTTCACTTGGCAGGACCCCACAGTGTCATAAATATTCTCTTTGGCAACCATTAAAGCTCCACTCTGGAGCTGCTCAAGGACGTGGGCTGACGTGGGGTGACCTGGGGTGGTGGCACCATTCCTTTCCTCGCCTTGCCAGTTCCCCCCTCACCCTACCCCTCCTGTAGCCAACCAAGGTGCTCTTGCTCAGAAATGCACAGCCTCCATTTAAGGGGAGAAATTCCCATGATCCCTATATTTTCAGTACCATAGTACTTTAAATTCATTAATGTAAAGTACTTTAAAGATTTATTTATTTATTTATGTATCCCCCCCTTGCTGCTTGTGTCTGCTGTGTCCATTCGCTGTGTGTTTTTTCCGTGTCTGCTTATCTCCCCCTTGCTGTGAGGTCTTGCTGCATCAGCCCACCGCGCCGCGCGGGCCGGCCTGCCCTCACAAGGAGGCCCGGGGAAGCGAACCCGGGGCCTCCCATATGGTAAACGGGGGCTCTATCGATTGAGCCACACCCGCTTCCCTGTAAAGTACTTTAAATGTGTATGTTTTAACTCTTTGTACTTATTTAACTAGAGAAACAAACTTATGAACTATATTTCAAGATACCATAAAACCACACTTATTTAATGTGAGAGATGATGCTCTTTGGCAGCAACTAACTAATGTTCATGTTAATAGCAAAACACCCTATTTTCCCTGTTTTTGCCCTTTCTCTCCCTGCCTGGACCAGCACGCAAGTACACCTGGGATCCATAATCTGATATTTTCTCCCATTTCTCTTCTCTCGTTTTCTTAATAAAACTACTGGCCTAACTAAAAAAATAAAAAATAAAAAAAAATAGCAACGGGAAGCGGGAGTGGCTCAGTCGATAGAGTCCCCGTTTACCATATGGGAGGCCCCAGGTTCACTTCCCGGGGCCTCCTTGTGAGGGCAGGCCGGCCCGCGCGGCGCGAGAGGCTGATGCAGCGGGACCTCACAGCAAGGGGGAGATAAGCAGACACGGAGAAGACACACAGCGAATGGACACAGCAAGCACAAGCAGCAAGGGGGGGATAAATAAATAAATAAATAAATCTTTAAAAAAAAAAAATAGCAAAACAGTGCAGCCTTAGGTCTAGTTTAATAGTTAATCTGCTTTAGGATTTTTAGCTTGAATAAAAATAATGTTGAGGATTTTGGGGTATTAGTATATTGTGCAACATGTCATTATTAACTTAAAGGCTTTAACTGGTTCAGAAAATTCTGCCAGCAACAATCTGAAATGCCGACTTAAATGAGATGTTATTACAGAATGTAAAGCTGTTGCTCACATATACAGTTAGCATGGGGGCAATGTTGCAATCTGTATTCAGGAGGTATCTAATTTAATACTGCTGGACCCAGGAACAGGAATTAATATCTGAAATTGGTTAGTAATGTCTGCAGAGGGAAAAAAACTGGTTTCTAGTTTCAGCACAGGCTATTGTAGGAAATCAGTAAACACTGGAAATGATGTAGTCACATAATTTCGAAAATGCTCTGACCATAAATCAGGCTTTCTTATTGTTGCCTCCACTTTGTCTTCATGCTAAAATATCCAAACTGCTGGGAAACTCAGATTGCTCAATGACACAGTTGAAGTCAACAGACTTTACTTGCTGCAAACACATCAGGACTGCCTCTGCTTTTTTTTTTTCATTAGCTCATGAAAAATGAAAGAGTTCATCACTCCACCACTGTGCATCATTTTTAAGGACTAATCAAAGTCTCAATATATTAATAACTTAAGAAATGATGCTTTGTGTATGAAAATGACTTTCAATTGCAAATAACCATGGCAAAAGAAGAGTCTTATCTTTATAACTGATGAAATAATTGAACACGAGTACAATATGATTTGCCTCAACCCCTGCTGTGTCAGGGGACAATTCCAGGGACATGATACATGGTCATAATCAAATCTTATACTGCATCCCCAGAAGGAGATCAGAATCTCAAGTCCTTCCTTGGGATGATTCTCTGTACCTGTTGTCAGCGTCTTGAATAACCCTGGCCCGGCTGGATTGGACATCCCAGCTCTGTCTCCTCCTTTGCCTATAACTTCAGGAAATGGAATGGTGGACCTCATGGGTGGAGGTAGAAATACTTTGTGAGGCAAAGGGACAGTTGAGCAATGTAGACCCCTCTACACAGGCAAGACATACTGAGTCCTGGAGGGGAGGGACAGCCTGGCTCACAGAGGGTCACCTTCCCAGTGGCTCAGAGCCTACAAGGAGCTCCCGGCTCCAGGATACTGAGGTATCTAAGCCCTAGCACTTACATAGTGGAGGCAACAGGGATATCACAAAAAAAGAGACACGGTCACAGGAGTGGTTCAGCACCTGATCTTTTCTGTACGGACTTGGCCACCAGTTCAATATCTTCACAATGAGAATGAATGGAGAGTAATTTCCTATCTGGTCAAGATGCTGAGGTACAATATAAAGATGATATGAGACTTCAATTATTCATATAGCTCCACAAAATCTTTTTGTCAAAAGCATAAGTCCTAAAAGCAATTAGTCCCAAAGGAGCCCTCAACCCACCTGCAGTTGTGACAAAGTCAAATAAGAGTAGCTTCCATACAGTAAGCTCTTATCATGGGCAAGGCGCTGTGCTAAGCAATCTGCTTGCATTAGTTCATTCCCCATCTAAGAGGGTGTCAGTTATCTATCACTGCATACTCACCATTCCAAATCTTAGTGGCTTAAAACAGCAACCATTTAATTTCTCTCATGATTCTGGGCGTTGACTGGACTCAGCTGGACGTTTTCTGTTCCACATGAGGTCAGCAGAGGCTGCCATCATTTGGGGACTCCACGCTGCTGGAACATCCAAAGTGGCTCACTCACAGATCTAGTGTCTTGTTGGGGACAGCTGGAAGGCTGGGCTGAGCTGAGATTCTGGCACGGCTGGGCCTCTCCCTCTTCCCCATGGCCTCGCCATGTAGTTTCTTCACATGGATTCCCCAGCAAGGTAGCCAGACTTCTTATACGATGACTCAGAGCTCCCAAAAGCACAGAAGTGGAGGCTGCCAGACCTTCTAATGGCTTAGACTTGGGAGCGGCATGGCATCACTTCTGTTGGTTAAATTGAGGCACGGGGCCAGCCCGTGGGAGGGGTTCCACAGGGGCTTGGAAAATGAAAGGGGAGGTTTTCACTAAAGGCAACGGACGCGCAGAGAGATCAAGTCACTTGGGTTCACACACTAGTAAGTGATGGAGCCAAGATTCAAACTTGGGTCAGCCTAACCCCAAACCCATGTTCTTAATGGTTGTTTTACTGGTCACAATCCAGGACAAACATAAAATAGGGGCCGAGGCCTATAAATGGGGTCAAGAAAACTAAAAGCCATCCCGAGCTAAGGCTTGCAAATGATACTGGGGTCAATTTTTTCTTTTTCACTTCTTTCTTTTTTTTTTTTTTTTTCTGTTTATTCTTTTGGGGTCAATTTTTAAAAGAGATTTTTAGCTATGCTCAGAGAAAGAAGAACCAGAGAGAGGCCCCCTGCTTGGGACAGATGGTATAATTTAACAGATGAAAACACAGAGCTGTTGATTTCTTATTTGGCTTCAGTTCTATCAGGATCATTGTCTTCAAACCATAAAGGACAAAACAAATATCCATCAGAGCTAGGCTGCATTATGCACCAGACTTTGAGTGAGAAGAACAAGGATTTGCCCAGCTCTACCCTTACTAGCTGTTTTAGCAAGCAAACCACATTCAGCCTCCTGAGACTTAGTGCTCTTGCCTCTAAAATGAGATAAAAACAAATACATTGTTCTGAGGGTTAAACAAGATGATGTTGTGAGGATTAATGAGATAACACGGATCTAATACAGAGCTAGGTTCAAAAAAATGTTAATTTTTATTGATGAGGTCGTGTGACAGGCTAATTTGAATACATTACATTCCAGAGGACTAGGAAACTATGCAAAAGATACTAATGAATGTATGATGTGCTTTAAGGAATGTTAGAAAACAGCAAAAGTGCCAAAGAGAAGCAACTGTAGCCCTGTTTTCCAAAGAAGTAGAAAGTATTTCTACAAAATATAGACCAATAGGTTTGATTTTGATCCTGGACAACTTCTAGGAGAAACTTTTAAATGATGTAAATCATGATATATCTACATAATGAAATGCTATACAAGCATTAAAAATTATGTTGTAGGGGAGCAGATGTGGCTCAAGCGGTTGGGAGCCTGCTTCCCACATGGGAGGTCCCGGGTTCGGTTCCCAGTGTCTCCTGAAAACAAACAAAAAAAGCAAACGAACAAAAAAACCAATTCAGGGTTGCCGATGTGGTTCAGTGGCTGAGCGTCGGCTTCCCACTTACGAGGTCCCTGGGTTTAATCCCCAGCCCTGGTACCTCAGGAAAAAACTTGTGTTGGAAAAGCATGTGTAATGACAAGGAATAATGTTCTCAACAGAGTAAACTACAAAACTGATGGCAGGACAGTATGTATAGCATTATCTTAATTTGGTTAAAAGAAAAAAATGTTGTAAGTGCATCTGACTGAACCTGAGCCGGTTTTCCTCCTACTGGCTGCTCACTCCTTCAGGCTTCTTGGCTGCCTTCCCCTGCTGGGCTCCCCAATATGAAGAGCTTTCTTCTCTCTGTGCTCTTTCCTTGGGAGACCTCAGCTTTCCCGTGGTTTTAAATATCAGAATGCTGATGCCTACCTCCCAAGCACTTTTCTGCTCACCAAGCTCATACACCCAACGGCCTACTTAACATCTCTACTTGGATGCGCCTCCATTGTCAAAAACATAGGAGATAAATCAAAATGGAAATCTAGAAAAAATTCAAGTCACACACAAGAAGGCAAGACAAGGGAAAGAGAGAAAGAGAAACAATCTCTCATACACGGCTGGTGGGAATGCAAAGTGGTACAGCCGCTCTGGAAAAGCGTTTGGCAGTTTCTCACAAAACTAAACATGCACTTAACATGTGATCCAGAAGTCACACCCTTAGGCATTTATCTCAGAGATATTGGAATTCATGTTTACACAAACACCTATATGTGAAGGGCTACAGCAGCTTAATTTGTGATAACAAAATACTAGAAACAACCCAAATGTCATATTTTTGGTGAATGGTTGAACAAAGTCTGGTACATCCACACAACGGAACACTACTCAGAAATAAGAACTGGGGTGTGTATTGATACACACCACAACTGGGGCAGACTTCAAAGGCCTTATGCTGAGTGAAAAAAGGTCAGTCTCTAAAGATTATATGCTGTATGATTCTATCATCGAACATTCTTGAAACAACAAAAGTGCAGAGATGGAGAAGACAACAGTGGTTTCCAGGGAAATACACAAAGAGGTAACATGAGAGAGTTCTTTTGTCATGATAACACAATTCTGTATCTTGATTGTGGTGGTGGTTACAGGAATCTACACTTGTGATAAAATTGCATAGAACTACACACACATACATACACGAATACAGATTTTTAAATGGTGAAAATTGAGTAAGTGTCTGTAGCCTAGTTAACATAATGTGCCAATGTATGTTTCCCGGTTGTGTACTACAGCTATATAAGCTGTCACCATTGGGGGACTGTGACAGTTTGAAGCTTTTGTGGACCCCAGAAAATATCATGTTCTTGGGGATGATCCATTCTTGTGGGTGGGGGACCCTTTGATTAGATTCAGTTGGGGGGGCTTTAATTGGATTGTGAGGCACAACCCAGGATGAGTCTTGGTCCTCTTGCTGGAGTCCATTATAAACAGGACTGAAAGCAGATACACACAGAAAAAAGCCTCAGAGATAGAAGGAGAGATCCTGCAGGCTGCAGGCTGGAATCAGCAGCACAGAAGCAAGGAAAGAGGCCCCCAAGAGGGTAGGCCCACAGAGCAGCTCGAAGCTGAGGAGACCAGGGGCCCAGAGGAGAAGAGAGAGTAGACTGGCATTGTGCCCTGCCAGGTGCTTGATTGCCTGCAGCTGCACTCGGAACAAAGCATCTTTAGCCGCTGCTGCCATGCGCCTGATCACCCACAGCTGCAACTTGGTGAGAAAGCACCTCTTGATGATGCCATGATTTGGAAACTTTCATGGCCTCAGAACGGTAAACTTTTAACCTAATAAATTCTCATTATAAAAGCTAAGACATTTCTGGTATTTTGCATTGGCAGCCTTTAGTAAACTAAAACAGGGATCCTAGGTAAAGGGTCTGTGAAACTCTTTGTACTATTTTTGCTACTTACTGTAAGACTAGAGCTATTTCAAACTAAAAAAATGAAAAAATAACTTCAGTTGTTATTGTCTAATTGTGAAAGTAGTTCATGACTGTATTACGCAGTGGTCATTTGGCTGCAAATAACAAAAATTCATTCAAGCCAGTTTATGCTATATGGGAAATGGGGCATTACAAGGCTATAGAGGTGGATCTGAAGGACCTCAAAGCAAGCAATGATGCCAGGTCTTAGGAAGGAGCCAGAGCTGGGGTCTGCAAAGATTTTAGGGTCTACGGCAACCTCATGTCCTGCTTCTCTCTTTATTCTCTCTGAGAGCCAGCTCTTTCTGTTTCTATGTCCACAGCATATCTACCCACGAAGAATGGCCAGGCTTTCTCCCATCCTGACTTGGAATTCCTGGGATAGAGCATCTGATTGGCCCAGTTTATTTGTCCATCCTGGTCCAAACAGTTATGGGGTCTCTTGGTACAAATGTAGACACTGGGGCCCACCCCTGTGATTTGGGAGACAGTCTCAGAGAAAATGAGGTGTCACGAACTGGCCAGGTAACCCAAATGTGACTATTATAAAAACTAGCAAAATATATTAAAAAAACAAATAACTAATCCCCACAACCAGTTGTATATTAATCAGGGTCCCAGCAGGCGATAGTTGGCACCAACAACTTGGGTAATCTGAGGAATGATTAATAAAGGGAGTGTTTAAAAGGCATGGGCAGAGTGTAAAGAAGGCCTAGAAAATTGCACAGAACCTGGAGTTAGGAACAGCAAGGCAACTTCACTCCCTAGGCCTAAAGAGGGGAAGGGAGGGAGAAGTTACTAGAATCTAGAAGGAAGGGGAGGACTTCACTGAAGGAGCTGATAGTGTCTGTGGAGGGACAAAGCCAGGTTGAGGCAACTCCACAGAGAGGGAATGGGGGACTATATATCTGGATTTACCTTCTCCTGCATTCTATTTGCCCGGTGGTGCCTTCCACTGGTTGAAGGCAATCATGAATCAGAGGTCAAGGAGCCCATTGATAGAGTTGGAATAGGGTGGGCTTCAGAGCATAGAGCAGGGTGGAGAAGGTGGAGAGTCGATCTGAAGGGGCAAACAGAAGACAGATAGTCAGCACATCAGAAAATCTACAACAGAGTGTTGTAATCAAGATGACGACATAAAACATCCCTGGGGAAATCTCCCCCAGAAACAACTAATAAAAGACAAATCCCACTTGCTTGGGACTCTGGAGGATGATAGAGACTGGAGAAGAACTCCACAAACACTGAACTGAAGGAAAAAAACAAGAACCACAGGGCCAACCACAGCAGCAAGTTAGAAGCCCAGGTACATCCCGGCACAGGGACCCAAGGCTTCAGAGACTAGGCAGAACCCAAGCAGCTGGTGAGCATGTGCACACAAATACACAAGAATGGACCCCAGAATACAAAAGACTCTGTGGCAGAACTATTGGCAAGAGGTGCACACGCTCAACCTGCTTTCTGGTTGCTGGAGTACCTAAATGAAAAAAAAGCACCTTTTTGAACATTGACCTCATCTGGGTCCTCAGGGCAGCATACCCTAATAAGGAAGTTACCAGACACAGAAAAGCCTCATGGAAAGGAAGGCAAACGGAATTGCTGTAAGGCAGGATGGGTCCCAGGACTGAGGAGCGTAATGAAAAGAGGGCACTGAGTGAGGGAAAGCAGTTGAGCAAAGCATTGGCGCTAAGGAGAAAATTCTGCACAAAGCAAACAGAACAGATCAGGATTCTCAGAGAAGGAACAGAGGAAAGGAAGCTTTCTCATGGAGGTGAAACAACTGCACACAGAAGAGCAGTCTTTAAAGTTGTACTGCATGTCCAGGGAAAGCAATAGGTGGAGAAGACCTGAGAAAATCTGAACAAACACGAGCTGCTGCAAAGTTTCAGTATAAGGTGGACCAAGCATTGAAGAAGAGCCTTAACATACAGCCAATCTACAGTAAAACCCTAGGGAAAAGGGAAAAACTGACCTTCAGAACTAGCACATCAAAATAATCAGATACCCAGACATCAGCAAAAAATTACAAGCCATACTAAGGAGCAGGAAGATATGGCTCAGTCAAGGGAATAAGTTAAAACTTTAGAGGAGACACAGACTTTGGAACAACTAATCAAAGAAGTTCAAACAAATATCCTTAATCAATTCAAGGAGATGAAGGAAAATACAGATAGAAATAAACCAAATATGGATATAGAGGTAAAGGAAATTAAGACAATGTGTGAGCAAAAAGAAGAATTAGAAAGTTGAAAAAGGGGGAGCAGATGTAGCTCAAGTGGTTGAGCACCTGCTTCCCATACATGAGGCCCTGGGTTCAATCCCCAGTACCCTCTAAAAAAAAAGGAAAGTTGAAAAAGAACATAACAGAAATTATGGGGATGGAAAGCACAATAAAGGAAATTAAAATACTCTAGAAGCATACAACAGCAGATTTCAACAGGCAGAAGGAAGAGTCAGCAAACTAGAAGTTTAACCACTGAATGTGGTTAAAAGGGGAAATTTTAGGTTGTACATATGTTACTAGAATAAAAAATTTTAAAAACCGGGAAGCGCACGTGGCTCAAGCAGCTGGGCTCCCACCTACCACATGGGAGGTCCCAGGTTTGGTTCCCAGTGTCTCCTGGAGAAGATGATCAAGACGGCGAGCTGAAGCAACAAGATGATGCAACCAAGAGACACAGCGAGGAAACACAATAAGAGACACAACAAACAGGGAGCAGAGGTGACTCAAGCAATTAGGTGCCTCCCTCCCACATGGGAGGCCCCAGGTTCAGTCCCCGGTGCCTCCTAAAAAAGAAGATGAGCAGACAGCGAGTGCAAACAATGAGGGGGGGAGAAATAAATAAAAATAAATCTTTTAAAAAATTAAATAAAAACCATAGGACTGCACAACACAATGAACCCTTTTGTAAATGATGGACTACAGTTAATAGTACAATTATAAAAATGTTATTTCATGAATGTGCCACACTAATGCAAGGTATTAAAAATAGTGTGGTATATGGGCAGTCTGTATTTGATGAATGATTTTTCTGTAACCCTAGAACTTTTCTAATTAAAAAAAAAAAGAAAACCTATGATAGAATTTTGGTTTATAAAAATCATATCAGATATCAGAGTTTAGATACAGTTTCACAGCCTGCCTTTTTCAGTATCACATTGTGAACATGTTTTTCATGCTTCCAGAAACATTATTTTAAATGGCTGATTAACATTCCATTATAGAGCCATGACAAATAACTTCTCCTCTTGGTTAACATTTGGGTTGTTTCCAGTTTTTCACCTTGAAGTTTTTAAGTTTGACAGTGGGTCTGCTGTAGAATGCTTGGTTGATACTTTGCTTATAGCAGTTACACCTTGCCTGTCATTGTTTGCTGCCTGCCTTCCTCCTAGACTGTGACCTCCTTGAGTCCTTCATTTCTGTAGCCCCAGGTCCTAGCACGGTGCCTGGAGCAGAACAGGCACTCAATAAATATTTGCAGAATGAATAAATGAATGAATGACAGGAGAACAAAATGAAGGCTGCCTCCCAGCACAGTGTCATGAAGTCCTCTCACCTTTGATGAATACCTAAGGGTGCGGATAAATGTGACACACCAGCTTGGCGAGCAAGCCACATGTGCGAGGGCATAACTTCTAGAGTTTGTCTCTCGGCTCCCATACTTCCTAGGCTTTAGAGCAAGTTCCTTCCTTGTAAAATGGGGACGCTAGTACTTATCCTACAGGATTTTACCTGAAGTATTTCTAATCCTCACAACCCTGTGAGGTAGGAATTATTCTCTCCCTTTTTTTCAGTAGCCATGAACACCTGAAAATTTGTTAGACAATTGCATAGAGGTAGGAAAAAGAGAAATGCAGAGAGAGTAAAAAAAAAAAGTTAAGCTGAGTTGTTGATCAAGGAAAGTCTAAGATTACAATGGAAAGAAACCAAAGGACAGAGTTACTACAGAGAGACTGGGGAGTTGGAATTGCTGTTGAAGACTCCCTTTTGCCAAGACAAACATATTTGTCAGTTTCACCTCTAATTTCTACAAATACTTTATTGTTCAATATTTAACAAATCCACCTCTTGGAAAAGCCTTGATTCACCTGAGGAAATCTTATCCGGTGAAATGTTTTTATATTTCAAGCTTAAATATCATAATAGAACAAGTGAAAAATTTGCTCCCAGTTTAAAATGAAGAGTTGGCAGTACCTCGGAAATTTTAAACTGGGAGCAAATTTTCACTGGTTTTATGATGACAATTATTGGATTGTTCAGGCCTCTGTTCCTCTTAACCATTTCCTTCTGTTGACTTCTATTTCATTCCCAATTCCACCCCCACCTCAGGTGGTATTTCAAACACTCTGAGGGATGGTGTCTTTCCAGTTTGCCATTCCTTCAGGATCCCCCAGGCTCTCAACGTAAAGCTTAGGATGTTTGCTAGGGCCCCTCCTTCTTGGTCGCCACTGGACTCTAATTTTTTGTCCTCCCAGTTCTTGAGACTGCTTAGCATTTCAGCCTCTGCTCTTTTCTCTCCATAGGTCTTCCCACATACAGCTGCTGGGATGATCCTTCCAAAGAGATCATCAGATTGTCATTGTCCTGCCAGGAGTGCCTTCCCAGGTTCCTGCTGCCTCCCTTTCTCACCATTGCCACCTCTTCCTGACCACTGCAGGTCAAAGAGCCCCTCTGCGCTTGTGACTGTGTGATCTTCCTCATAGACCCCGTCAGGGCCTGAATTATCTCACTTGCTTTCTTATTTTAGTCTCTCTCCCTTCACTGTGGTGCCTCCTCCTGTCAGCACAGTGCCACGGCTCAGTTAGATAGAAGACTCTCAAGAACTTGTTTGTTCACTGATTGACAAACCTCCAAGCCCACGAAGAACAGATAATATGCAACCGGACTTACCCTTGAATACACAGTTCCATTGGAGGAATAAGAAGGAAAAACAAAACAAAATAAAACTCTTCTCATCCACTGTTTTCCCTGGGCCCTGAGTTCAACAAGAAGTGCTTCCTCTGACAGCTTCCAAAACTAACCAGATAAAACCCCAGTGGCTCTTCACTGTCAAGGGCATTGCAGTCACGTTTGGTAGCCAGCCCTTCCCACATGTCCAGCCCCCAGCAGGAGGGCTGGGTGTAGATAGACTCTTTCAACAAGGTGAGTTCTTTCCTTTATGAATAAACCATCTCTCCCAGGCTGAAGGGAGAAGCAGGGTCACTACCTAGCATTTACAAGGCTCTGAATGTTTACACAGTACTTTGTTCTATTTTATGGAAGGTGGCAAGGTCTAGAGCAAATACACACATGGAGATACAAATACTGAGTTTGGAAACCTTGGATTTATTCCCAGGCTTGCTGCTGACTTATGTGAATTTTATAAAGGGCATTTGGTTTATCTAAGCTTGTCCTTGCTTTACTACACAGTGATGATTCAAAGCTAAATGAGACGGTCTGTGAGATGTCTAAGACACTTATAATAGCAGAATGCACTTTTATTCCCTAGCATAGTATCACTAATGATAGTGACACTATCTATAAAAGAGAAAACTATGGCAAGCATAATTTAACTTCAGCCGTGTGTGTCCTTGGAGTGCCCTTAGAGCGCCTTGTCACCTAGAAAGTGTAGTAATTTCTCTTATATTCCTCAAGAAGGCTGTGGCAGTAAATAAGGCCTCCTTAATGCCAGAAGGGCTTCTGAGCTCTAACTTTCTGTCATTGCATTGTCTAGACTCAAATATTTAGATATAGTCTCAGTGCATCCCTCTTCCTGAACAAAACCTGCTCATTTGTTTTTCTATAGATATTATACTTTCCTTGGTCTCTTCCTTTTCATTTCATACTGCTATTCTTCTCTTTGCTGCATATCTGGACTTCTGACATTGTCTCCTAAATAGGTCCCCTTCCTGCAATGTATTCCTTCCATATAGTCTTCATATTTATTATCTCTCGATAAATATTCTTAAAATACTGCTTGGTGTACCTCTCTCCTGCTCTAAAATTTTCTATGGCTCCCCATTGCTTAAAGTATAAACCCTGAACTCCTTAGGATCGACCATAATCTGGGATAAGATTGCCTTTCCTAACTTATCACTTCCTATTTCCTCATCTTGGACACCTTTATACTTTTTAACACACCTGCTATGCCCAGGTTCATATTTCCCCTGTCTTCTCAATGGCTTCTCTCAACTCCACCTAGAAGATATCAGTCCAATCTATCTTTCAATAGATCTGATCCAAAACAACCTCTTCTCAGGCTCAACTTTCAAAGTACCCAAGTCCCTATAACTCCTTTGACAGTTAATCATACACTGAGTTCAGTTTTTATTTGTGTGTGTATGTGTGTGTCTTTTCTCCCCAGTAAGATTATATCTCTTTAAAAGGAGATAGAATTGATTAAATACTATGTAAGTTACCCTAAGACACATCTCTTTTCCCAATTAATTCTCAAATAGGGTACATCTTAAAATCAGTTGTGTCACAGTTTAATTGGCAGGGTTTTTCTTTCTTGGCAGTAAATAAAATAATGATGTGCCAAATACTTGATGGTACCTTAGGTTTGGTGAAAGTCAATACTTCTTGAAATTCCCCTCAGCTCCTAGCACAGGTCTTGCACACATAAGGTGATTTGTACAAGTCTTATTGATTGTTTGATGATGTGATGTACCTTCAGATGAACTAGCACAGAAGCTGGCTTTGGCTGCACAAGTCCATGTCATAGCCATAGTACTTCGAACTGAAGAAGCAAAAGAAAAGAATGAAAGGAACAGGCCTATGTGGCTGTGGTTGCTCCTTCAGCCCCAGCATCTGTATTATGTGTGTTACAGGAGGTAGAACCATAGATAAGAGCAGGTAAGGAGCCTGTCTGTGAGGCAAAGCATGCCTCTGATAATGACGCCGGGGAAATAGGTTTCAAAGTAATCTAGATTCAAATTAGTCCAGGAAAGCCAGAGGGATATGTTAGCAAAATACAGCATTTCACTGCTTGAATGCATGAATGCATAAACAAGATCCTACTTGTAGTTGTGATCATTATCAGAAGAGGCTGCCTGCATTCAGTGTTGTTTACCAAAGCCACAGGCCTGGGCCATTCTAATAAATAAAAGGCTATTACATGGATTTTTCTTATCAAAAACAGGAACTAAGGGGGTGAAGCTTTAGGAGAGAATCACGTTTAGACAGGAAATGTTGCCTGATGGAGGGACGCTGAGTTGGACTTCCACAGCATCTGGCACTCATCGTTACAGTAGAAGAATGCTCTCCTGTCCCATCAGGGCATCCCTGAGCTACTTGCTCCAGTGCAGCTTTCCTAGCTAAATGATTTCCCACATAAGCGCTGCAAATTGTGCTTCTATGATCAGTAGGATTGAGCAACCCTTTCGACAGGAACAGCTTTTATTTTCATAGTACTTCATAATTTACAGATTATTTTCCAATGCATTGTTTTCTTTTGAACCCTAAAACAACACTATGTGATGAGATTCTATTATCTTCATTTTTCAGATTAGGAAATGGGGGCTCAGAGAGAGAGAAGAGCGACCGCGATTTAGTCAACACTCACAAAGCTGGACACATTGCAAATCGGTTTCCATTTCATTTTCCCAGGAAGCTCTTTTGATGCGAGGTTCTGAGCTTGCCTGATGGAACTAGAGCCCACACTCATCTTCAGATTCCAGGTTCCTTGCTCTCACCATTAACATACTAGACACAAGAAATACAGGAAAAGTACAAGACAAGATCTCTGGCTGGTGGGCAGGGTCCTTCAGGTCCAGTGGCTCTCTGTGGATTCCTGGTGATATTTGGCACAAGGAAGCCATGTGAGGCGAGGGTAATTCTCTCCACCTACACAGCCTTTCCTTCTCTGGGATCATGCTGCCTCCCTGACCACACTGCTCAGGGAAGTGCATTTTCCAAGCCTGGAGGGATGCCCCTGTGTGCTCCCTGCCTCCGGTCAAGACATAATGTCAATATCCCAAGTCTCTAAGTTTCTAGAGAACACAAAAGCCAACAGGGCTTGCTGGCTCTTTCTTTCTCTCCCAAACCTCCCCTGAAGCAAAAAGTAATAAGACAGACTACCTGCTTAAATGGGAGAGAGGAGAAGGAAAGCACAGGTTAATGCCTCAAAATATCTCCCCCACGATCTTGAATAAATAAACAAAAATTACTAGAGTTACTAGTAATTAATTAGCAGAGGGGGACTTGATTTGGGCTTTTAAGAAGAGGTAAAGGATGAGTTAAAGAAGAGTAAAGGATAAAGAAGGAATGAAGATGGCTTTTCAGAGCCAGAACAGAGGATGTGATTCAGGGAGAAGAAATGAGGCTGGACAGAGGGGTCAGAGCCTTTAGATTGGTGGGTTTAGGTGATGGGAAATCAGCTTAGGTTTTAAGACTGGGAATTGCTATGGTAAAAGCAGTTTTTAAACAAAATGCAGTAGAAAGAGAAAAGGGTTCTGACATTAGAATCAAGTTCAAATGCTGGCTTCCCCACTCATTAGCTGTGTGACTTACAGTAAGTTAGTGAACCTCTCTGGGAATTAAATTTTCTCAGGCCACACACAAAAAAAGAGATAATGGGAGACTTCTGGGATGATGCACAGTGGTAACAGCAGCATAGTTTTGGATCTTCCCAAATCCCCAAGTAAAAACAGACAGAGCAACTAGATTGAAAAACCAAAAACTATGGACATTTACAACATAATTAGTTGTCAAGGTATCTCCACAAACCCCCAAATACAAGCAGATGGTGGGAAGCCACTAAAGCCAAAAGACCTGCATATCAGCATCTGTGCAGGAGAATGCAAAGAGGTATGACAGGGCAGTTAACAGAACTGGCAGAAACCCGCAGGCCAATTGAGGGCAGTGGCTGAAACTGGGAGAGGTTTTGGATCATTCCAGTAGTGAGAGAATGTGAGAGTCCTGCAGTAATACCTTAAAGGGCTGTGTCAGTCCAACCTGTGACTCACCAGGGCTCCCTCTTGGAGAGGAGAAATAGCCTGGAGTAAAATCAAGATTGAGCAGAATAGGGGTAACATAAGTGAAGAAAAGAGAAAGTGCAGATAAAAGTAGAGGACAGGGACCAAGTCAACAAATCTCAGCAAGCAAGCTGCTACATGAAAACAACAGTAGGAACTCTATTAAGTGAAAAAGCTATTAGTATGCAGGAACACTAACTTCATATAAAAAATAGCAGAAAAATATTGAGGTCAAATCTCATACAAAGTTACTACCTAAAAGAAGAGAAAGACTAGAATAACATCCCTACATTAAAAGCCCACTGCAAAGATGTGCTCACCAAACAGATGCAATCTGTACTGGATTGTGTTAGTTTTCTATGCTGTGTCACAAATGACCACAACCTTAGCCACTTTAAACAACATCAATTCATTAGCTCATGATTTTTGTAGGTCAGAAGTCCAGGCACAGGTTAACTAGGCCGTCTGCTCAGGACCTGCCGGAGCTACAATCTCATCTAAGGTTCAGGGTCATTTTCCAAGCTCTGTGGTTGTTGGCAGGATTCAGTTCCGTGTGGTTGTAGAACTTGGAACCTCAGCTCCTAGTGGCTGCCCGCTGCTCCCTGCCGCATGGCCCTTGCCACAACGTGGAAGTTTGCTTCTTTAAGACTGATGGGAGAGCGTCTCTACCACTTTGAATCTCTCTGACTTATCTGTCTCTGACCTTGAGACCCTCTTTTAAAGGGCTCACCTGATTAGATCAGGCCCACTCATTTCTCTTTTGATTAATTTAAAGCCAACTGATTAGGGATCTTAACTACATCTGCAAACTTCCTTTACCATTGCCATATAATGTAACCTAATCATGGGATCAGTAGATCAGCAGATGGATCCCCTTATATGTAAATTATTACAGCTAATATATATATATATATATATATATATATTTTTAATGATAGAATTAAAATAACACCAGTTTACAACTCCAGATGAATTAACGGGCCTAAACATTGAGCATTGATACTTGTTAAATCAAAAAAGAGCAAAAACCAGACATTATGTACTTCCTGAACAAAATGTACAATAACAGTTATAGTTTCTGCCAAAGGAATGGAATCAGAGTCTGATTAAGCAGTTGGATTCAGCTGCCAACTTGCAGAACATACAGATGATAGAGGAGAATGTGTGCCGCACCTTTTGTATGCAATCAACAAAACCCTGCCTTTGGGAATTTTACATTCAAATGGCCTACATAAATTGAAAGGGAAAGAAATGGTTGGAGAGGGAATTGTGGATTAAAGGTGACTTAAAAGGCATATCAATTTTAAAATTGGAAAAGACTTAAGTACAGTGATTATGGATATGCATTTTGGGAATAAAACCATAAAGAAACACAAGGAAGTGAATACAACAAAAGCCAGGACAGTGGTTATTTTTGGAGAGAGGAAAGGGGCTATGCTGTGATGGAGCACATGGAGGGGCTTCAGAGGTAGCCGACAATTCACTAAGCTATACATTTGTTTTGTGTGATTTTCTTCATTGTGTTTTATTTTACCGTAAAAAATATTTTTTAAAAGAGAGATTAAGATCTTGGGATTTGAGGAGACTCAATAAATTATACCCATTTTTTCCCCCACTCAAGTTCTCAGTCAAATAAGAGCTGGACAGGCAGCAGAGGGAGTCCAAACCATCACCTTTATTAAAAATATGCCTAGTTTGGGGACCTGCCTTTGGGTCTGCAGGTGAAGCGTGCCTGGTAATATCACACCCCGGAATGAGGAAGACCTGTCTCGGCCACATCCTCACAGGCCATGCTGAACGTCTAAAGGCGTCTTCCCAAGGCTGTCTGCCCAGTGCTCGGAGGACTACAGCAGAAAGTACGTCCCCTCCTGTCAACTGGCTTCCACACAGGAGGGAGGTAGAAGGAATCGAGTTACCAAAACAGTCAGGCAACTTACTTCCAAGCAGGAAGAAGGAAGGAGGCAAGGGGCCACTAGTGCTCAGGGAAAATCCCTTCTCACGAAAACCAGAGGACTGGGGACGAAGTGCACCTAAAAGACAAAACCTACATCACACGGTTGTTGCGATGATCAGAGAAGATCACACAAAAGTGTCTCCCACTTCCACTGTCAATACCCATTATAAAAAGGTTATTAACAAAAAAACTGCCCGGCAGCTCTACGTAGAGTAGGCATCTCTCTGCCCCGCTGGGCATGTTGTTTCACAAAGGTGGGATTGTAGAGAGCCAGGCGAGGTCCAGCCTAGGCATCGCCCATCCTAGGAAGTGGTTAATTCCGCCTCAGCTGGAAGCAGCGGGGAGCCCTGAACCTCACTGCTACTTATTCCATTCTTTTTTTTTTTAAAGATTTATTTATTTATTTATCCCCCCCCCTTGCTGCTTGTGTTTGCTGTGTCCATTCGCTGTGCGCTTTCTCCGTGTCTGCTTATCTCCCCCT